>JAJPUD010000584.1:548486-572700 GCA_023553655.1 Myrmecobius fasciatus
TTTTTGTATAAGTTCCATGGACTGCTGAGAAAAAAGTAAACTCCTTTCTGTCTCCATTTAATTTCCTCCAAAGATCTATCATACCTAACTTTTCTAACATTTTGTTTACCTCCTTAACTTCTTTCTTATTTATTTTGTGGTTTGATTTATCAAGTTCTGAGAGAGGGAGGTTGAGATCCCCCACTATTATAGTTTTGCTGTCTATTTCTTCTTGCATCTCTCTGAACCTTTCCTCTAGGAATTTCCATGCTATACCACTTGGTGCATATATGTTTAGTATTGATATTGCTTCATCATCTATGGTACCCTTTAGGAAGATATAATTTCCTTCTTTGTCTCTTTTAATGAAGTCTATCTTTGCTTTTACTTGGTCTGAGATCAGGATTGCTACCCCTGCTTTTTTTTGTTCACCTGAAGCATAATAGATTCTGCTCCAGCCTTTTACCTTCACCCTGTATGTATCTCTATGTTTTAGATGTGTTTCTTGTAGACAACATATTGTTGGATTCTGGTTTTTAATCCAGTCTGCTATCTGCTTCTGCTTTAAGGGAGAGTTCATTCCATTCACATTCACAGTTAAAATAACTAATTCTGTATTTCCTGCCATCTTATTTACCCTAGCTTATGCTTTTCTCTTTCTTATCCCCTTTCCCTCCTTCCTACTATTTTGCTTTTGATAACCACTTCCCTCAAACAATCCTTCCCCTTTAGAGCCCCACCCACCCCTTTTCCCCCCCTTTCCCTCCTGTTTCCTTATAAGTAAGTCTATTATTCCCTCAGAGCCAAATCTGATGAGATGGAGATGAACCCAATTCTCATTCTCCTCCCCTTTTTCCCCTCAATCATTATAGGTTTTCTTTGACTCTACATGTGATGTAATTTCCCTTATTTTACCTCCCTTTCCTCTTCTTCCAGTGTTATTCCTTTTCTACCTCTAATTTCTTTTTCAGTTTATCATATCATAATAATCATAAAATCACAATAATCATATCATAATAATCATAAAATCACAGTAATCATATCATAATCATAATGTAATAATAGTTTCATAAAATCAACCCTCAGTCTATAAATATCTATAACATATAGTTCTCAAGAGCTTTTTTTTTTCTTGTTACCTTTTTATGTTTCTCTTGTGTTCTGTGTTTGTAGATCAAATTTTTTGTTCAGTTCTGGTCTTTTCAGTAGAAATAGGTGAAATTCTCCTATATCATTGAATGACCATCTTCTTCCCTGGAAGATAATGCTCATTCTAGCTGGGTAACTTATTCTTGGCTGTAATCCAAGTTCTTTTGCCCTTCAGAATATCTGATTCCAGGCCCTTTGATCCTTCAAAGTAGAAGCTGCTAGGTCCTGTGTGATCCTAATTGTAGCTCCCCGATATTTAAATTGTTTCTTTCTGGCTTCTCATAATATCTTTTCCTTGGTATGCTAGTTCTGGAATTTAGCCACGATATTTCTGGGGGACTTAATTTTTGGGTTTCTTTCAGGAGGTGATCGGTGGATTGTTTCAAGGAGTATTTTGCCTTCTGGGTCTAAAATATCAGGGTAGTTTTCTTTTATGATTTCCTGGAAGATAGTGTCTAGGTTCTTTTTTTCATCATGGCTTTCAGGAAGCCCTATAATCCTTAGATTGTCTCTCCTAGATCTGTTTTCCAGGTCAGTTGTTTTTCCTAGGAGATATTTCATGTTTTTCTCTATCTTTTCATTTTTTTTGTTTTTGTTTGACTGATTCTTGAAGTCTTGATGAGTCATTCATTTCCAATTGTTCGATTCTAATTTTTAATGTCTTATTTTCTTCAGTTACTGTTTTTAGTTCCTTTTGCAATTGACCAATTACATTTTTTTGTTCATTGCATTCTTTTTCCATTTTTTCTATTTTATTTTGCAGTGATCTCATTTCGTTTCCCCATGTTTCTTCTCTCTTTTAAGATTTTTTATGCAATCTTCAAAGAAAGCCTTGTGGCATGGAGACCAGTTTATGTCTCTCTTTGGGGCTTTTTCTGGAGTTGCTTTACCTTTAGGGGCCTCAGGATTTGAGGTCTGTTCTTCCCTCTCTCCATAAAAGTTGTCTATGGTGAGAGCTCTTTTTGGTTTTTTATTCATTTTTTTTTTTAAGGTGTGAGGTCTGTGTAAGGCAAAGGTGGGACAGCTGCTTTAATTTGCCCTGGGGCAGTTCTGCTGATTGAGTTATTTCAGGAACTGGGCAGTTCTGCTGATTGAATTATGTCAGGTGCTGGGCAGTTCTGCTTTAGTTCACCCTGGGGCAGTTCTGCTGATTGAATTATTTCAGGTACTGGGCAGTTCTGCTGATTGAATTATTTCTGGTGCTGATCAGTCCTACTGATTGATTGATCGCCCTAGGGTGCTGTGTAATGGCAGCTAGGTCCGATGCTCATCAGGGGTTCAGTGGTTCACAATCTACCCCCCACAGAAGGCAGACCCTTCAAACCACCTGCCTACAATCAGGACAGATTGGCCCAAGAGGGCCCCAGAAGAGTCCCAGGTATGTGAAAAGCACAACGCTCCCACTCCTGTTCCGATCCTGTTCCAGCTCCCTGCTCCAGCTCCCTGCCCTGTTCTCCCTGTGCTGCAGTCTGGGTTCAGCAGACCACCCCCCTGCCCAATTAAAACAGACCTGTTTTGAAGTTCTTCCAGAGTATCTTCTTCTAGAATCGTGTTGTCCTCCAGATATTGTGGATTTTTTTGCTTCAAAATCAGTCTAGAGGCTTCATATGTTGTTGGTTTGAGGGAAGGTTAGAGGAGGTTACAGAGACTCCTGTCTGATCTCTGTCACCATGGCTCCACCCCCAGAAGTGCAGAAGTAAATTAACCAAATGGAAAAAGAGATACAAAAGCTAACTAAAGAAAATTACATATTAAAAACTAGAACACAGCAAATGGAAGCTAATGACTCTGTGAGACAGCAAGAATCAGTCAAACTAAAAAGAACAAAAAAATGGAAGAAAATGTAAAATACCTCATTGGAAAAAACAGCTGACCTGGAAAATAGACCCAGAAGAGACAATTGAAAAATTATTGGTCTACCTGAAAGCCATAACCAAAAAAAGAGCCTGGATAGCATTCTTCAAGAGATCATTAAGGAAAACTGCTCCAATATTCTAGAAACAGAGGAGGAAATATTCATTGAAAGAATCCATTGATCACCTTCAGAAAGATCTCACAAGGAAAACCCCAAGGAACATTGTTGTGAAATTCCAGAACTATAATCTCAAGGGGAAAAAACAGTCATTGTCCTTAAGGAATTTTACTATCAGAGCAAATTTTCCCTTCCCCCCCAAAAAACCCTCAAACTCAACATGTATACTTAAGTAAAGATAAAGTGCAAACAACATCATTTCAAAGATGATGGGGTCACTAGAAACTTGGAGAATCCTTATGTATGACATGGCACTTGAGTCCAGTGGTAAAGGCAAGGGATTCTCAGAATGAGAGAGTGAAGAATGAAGGCATTCCAGGTTAAGGGAATAGCCTGAACAAAGGGGTTGAGAGAGGAGATGCAAGAAAAGCAAAGAAGATATGTCTGGTTGTGACACTGCAGAGCAGTAATGTATAACAAGCCTGGAAGGGTGTGTTAAAGCTATATTATGAAAGTCTTTAAATGCCAAATATAGAAGTGTGCATTTTATTCTGGATAGCTGGGTGATACAGTGGATAGAATGCCAGACCTGGAGTCAGAAAAACTCATCTTGAGTTTACTGAGCATCAAAGGTATTTGAGAAATTGTTCTTAAGAGATATCACTTTGAGTCTTTGGTCTAAGAAAGACAAAATGAACTTCCTTTTACTACTACTCTGGTATTAAATAAGGGGATTAAATTTTCCATATACTATGTCTCTAGAACCCTCAAACTTTTTTAAATGTCTCAGTTATGACACCCATCCAAGGCATTTTTTAGGAAAAGACGCAGAGACAAAGTCTCCCAGGAAACAGCCCTCTCCTATATAGTGAGATTTTTTCACCTAGACAGAGGCCCTTTCCTGAGGATCTCTTAAATTAAGATTTTGACTCTTTTTAACCTAAAACTTCTCATTCTAATCTTCAATCATTTCTGGATTCAAAAAGGTGACAAGAAAATGAATAAAAAAGAAGGGAAACTTCTACAAATGACCTGAGCTGGAGAAGAACAGACCAGAGCCACAGGACAGCATCAGATATATCTAGAGGAAGGGAGACATCTACTTTTTCCTTTGCCCCTCCTGGATTTTTGCCAAGCCATTTTGTCATCCATTTTTTCATTTTTTCACTTTCATATTGTCTCCCCTTATAAGCCCCAAGAGACCCTTGATAAAGTGTTTATCTTTGGTCTAAAAGAGATGGCCATTCTTTGTAATAATTTGTTGGTCTTGTTAATAAAATGATTAAATTACCCCTCAAAAAAACCCAGAATATCACTTTGACAGCTTTGTGAAGAATGGTTTTGGAAAAAGAGACTTTGGGAAAGAAGATGAATTAGGAGGCTAATGGAGACCTGAACTTGCATGATAGTCATGAGAGTGGGAAGAAATAAAACAGGAAGATGGTAGAGAACAGGAAACTTTCAACTTTTTTTTCCCCCCACAGGAAAACACAACAATTGCCTCAGAGGGAATGTAGAGCAGTAGAAATTAAACAAAAGTTAGACTGACCTAGTTGTTCTTCTAAAACAACCTGAGAAGATCACAGGCTTGATCTCCAAGTGCAGAAGTTTAGCCTGAGTAAAATGCAAACCTCCAAACTAATTCTGTGGAATCAACAAACAAGCAGCTCTGGGGGGAGCTGGGGTTGGAAGGCAGCCTCATTCTTCAGAATTTTCATCTCATGAACAGTGTGAGGGGTTTGATGACAGAATGGGAGAAAATTGAAGGACCTTCCATTGTGGAAGAATGCCAAGCACAGCTATGATGACTTGAGTGAGTCCTGGTTTGGGCTGCTTCAGAAGGGGAAGAAGGAACTACCATAAACTTGTTGAGTATAAGAGCAGAGAGGTCACTGAAGTCACCAGCAAGCAGCAGAGTTCCTGGTTTTAGTTCTCAGGGGACAGGGGGGTGGGGAGTGGAAATGTTGGGGGGGGAGAAGACAGCTGTAGTTTGCAGCCATCAGAGAGGCCAAAGGAAGCAAGATTACAAGATAGACATTATGACTGGGGGCTCTAGCTGTGGAGAGTAAAGGCCAAGATTAAGCCCCAGAATAGACGTCAGAAAATGGGAAGAAGGACCTGAGGCTTGAGGTCCTTATATCTCAGGACTAGAACTTAATATGATTAGTAGTTGCTAAAAATAAAATTAAACAATAAATAAATAAAAATTAGCAAGCAAAGGAGAAAGAGCCCAACAACAGAAAGCTACAATGGGCATACCAAAGATCAGGATTCATATTCAAAGGAAGATAATAGAGTTTAAAAATCCACTTCTTTTTCAATGAGAAATGTCAAATAGTCCCAAACTATGAAAGCTTTCTTAGAATAATTTTTGAAAAGGCTTTAAAAAATAAATGAGAGATTGAGGAAAAATTAGAAAAAAAAAATAAGAGCAGTACAGGAAAATCAAGAAAATGATGAAAAGAAAGTCAGCCAACTTGAAATAAAAAACCAAAAACTTAAGGAAAAAAATAATGATCTGGAGAACAGATTGTGGAGAAATAATATAAGAATAGTCAGATTGCCTGAAAATTATGATATCTTTGTGTATATATATATATATATATATATATATATATATGCAATGTATATGTGTGTATACACATACACACATATCTGTATTTAATTGTGGCCTTCCTGGGGATGGTGAGGGGAGACATGGAGGAAGGGGAAATAATGTGCTTAAAACTTTGAATTCCACATTCTCTTCCTTCCTCTCCAATCCCCATTAAGAAGGCACATGTGAAGTTATGCAAAACATTTCCATAAAAGTCATGTTGTGAAAGAAAACATAGATCTCTCCCCGCCCCTCCAAAAAAGACTCTCAAGAAAAAGAAAGTTTAAAAAAAAGAGTATGCCTCAATTTGTCTTTAGACACAATCAGTTCCTTCTCTTGATATGGACAGCAATTTTAATCAAAAGTCCTCCAGAGTAATCTTGTATTATTGTATTTCTGAGAATAGCAAAGTCATTCATACCACAATTTACTCAGTCATTCTTTAATTCATGGGCATCCCCTCAATTCCCTATTCTTTGCCCTGAGAATTGCTATAAATATTTTTTGTACATATAGGTCCTTTTTTAAAAAAAAAATCTCTTTGAGAATTCATGCCTAATACTAGTATTATTAGGTCAAATGATATGCATGACTTTACAATCCTTTGGGAATATTTCACATCTTTTGATCATTTATCAAATTGGGGAACTTTTTTTTTTAAAAAAAAGTTATTGGGGCAGTGAGGTAGAGCAGTGGATAGAGCACCAGCCCTGAAATCAGGAGGACCTGAGTTCAAATGTGGTCTCAGACACTTAACACTTTCTAGCTGGGCAAGTCACTTAACTCCAATTGCCTCAGCAAAACTAAATAAATAAATAAATTTTACTCAGTCCTTTATAATTTGAGAAATAAGGTTTTCTTAGAGAAACTTGCTTCAAAATTCTTTTCCCAATTACTATTGCTAACTGTATTCCCCCCCCCCGTTTATTTTATTCTTTCTCTCCTTTCACCCTTTCACTGCTCAAAATTGTTTTGCTACTGACCACCTCCTCCCTCAAAAAAACCCTATCTTTTCTCACCCTTCTGTCCGTCCCTCCCTCTGGGTTAAGTGACTTGCCCAAGGTCACACAGTAGGAAGTGTTAAGTGTCTGAGTACAGATTTGAACTCAGGTCCGTCCTGATTTTAGGGCTGGTGCTCTATCCACTGCATCACCTAGCTGCCCCTATTGTAACTCTCTATATAGTCATAATCTTTTTCTGTTGTTTGTTCATTTCCCCAGTTATTACTTAGTTGTTAACTCTTTGTTAAATAGGGATCCATTTCCAGGGTAGAGGGTTCCCTGTCCCAAGCTTCAGAGGTTTTGTGTAGCTGTTTTCAGAGATCCTTTTAGGGATCACTCTTTTCTGCTCTGGATGCTAAAACCACAAAGTCTTTTTGTAAAGACTTTGTAAAGAGATCTCCTGTGAGCTGAGGCCTCTGGAAGCTGCCCACTCCTGCTTTGCTAGTTTCCCAAGGCCCTCTCACTCTAATGTTATACTTTTCCTGTTGACCTTCCAAGTTGTCTTTGGTGTCTCTGGGCTGAGAGGTTTAGAAACTAATACTGCCACTGATTCAGAGACTATCAAAGGCTTGGTCCAGAGCTAGGGCCAGGCTGGGACAGGGCTGCAATGGTGTGGCCTATTCTGGACTGCATGCCATACTTCTACCCTGGTGCCACAGACCTTTCCAGTTGATCTAAGCTGTCTTTGACTGGAAAATTGTTCCACTACATCTTTTTGTGTGTTCTGATGCTTTAAAATTTGTTTCTAAAATGAGATGGTTGAGGCCAGTTCCAGTGATAATGTGATGAAGAGAGCCATCTACATCCAGGGAGAGGACTGTGGGAACTGAGGGTGGATCACAACATAGCATTCTCACTCTTTTTATTGTTTGCTTGCATTTTGTTTTTTCTCATTTTTTTCCTTTTTGATCTGATTTTTCTTGTGCAGCAAGATTATTGGATAAATATATATATATACATATATTGGATTTAACATATTTTAACATATTTAACATATATTGGATTACTTGCCATCTAGGGGAGGGAGTGGGGGAAAGGAGGGGAAAATTTGGAATACAAGGTTTTATAAGGGTCAATGTTGAAAAATTATCCTTGCATATATTTTGAAAATTAAAAAAAACTTTAATTAAAAAAATTTGTTTATAAGTCATTATTAAAAGAAATTTGGGGCAGTTTGGGGAAGAGCTCAATAAATCCCTGCCTTCATTCTTTATATTTTGAATCCGATCATGTTCTGTTGTGCACATGGAATTTTTTTTTCTTTTTTCTTATTTTGTATTTAAGATAAAATAATCAATAAGAGTTGGAAATTTATTGACCATGGAAGTATGGGATGATGGAGAGTGAAGAGTAAAAGATGGCTGTGGTATTATGATTCTGGGTGATTGAAACAATAGGGATGAACTCAATGAAAGAAGAGTTTGGAATCAGTGAATCATTCAAGAATTTATGAAGTATCTAATATGTAATAAAGATGCAGAGATATTAGCACAAGGAAAGAAACAATGAATTCATAATCTAACAGAGGAGATAATAGGTATACAGAAAAATATAAAGTGAATAAATGTAAAAATATATAAAATTGTTAAATAAAATATAGTTTGGAGAGAGGGCCCTATTAGTTGAAGGTGGGGATCAGAAAAGGTTTCACGCAGAACATGGTGCTTAAATTTCATCTTAAATGAAGAGAGGGACTCTGCAAGGCAGAAATAAGGAGTAAGTCATTCCTGGCATGGGGAATGACTAGTATAAAAACATGAAGACCAGAAGAGTGTTACATGTGAAGAACAGAAAGAAGGCCAGTTTAGCTGGATCATAGAGTGTAGCAGGTAGTAATGTTCACTGGGACTGGAAAGATTGGTTGAGACTGTGTCAGACTTTAAAAGCTAAACATAAGAATTTATATTTTATCCTAGAGGCAATAGAAAGGGAATGGAGTTGACTGAATAGAAGAGTTACATGGACAGATCTGTAAGGAAAATTACTTTGTTGGCAATGTGCATGATGGACTGAAATGTGAAAAGATTTGAGGGAAAGATGATTCTGTTTTGGACATTTTGAGTTTTAGATGCCTGTAATACATCCAGTGTACAATAGACAGCTATTGATGCTGGACAGGAGTTCAGGTTTTATATATATGTGTGTGTGTATATATATATATATATATATATATATATATATATATATATATATATGTATGTATGTATATAAATTACCAGAACCATATATTTTTATATATGGTTCTGGGAATTTTTTTTCATGAAGACAATTGAATCAATGGGAGCTAATGAGATTATTTGTGAAAATGGACACATAAAAGAAAAAAGAGAGCCCTAGAAAGAGCTACAGGGCACACCCATAGGTAGGGAGCGAGATATGTAAGATGATTGAGCAAAGAAGAAATGGTCAGACAGGAAAAGAGCCAAGGGAATACAATGCCACAAAAATTTTAAAAAGAATAACTACTAGGAGTAGTATGAGATGCTAAATAGAAGGCAAGAAAGATGAGGTCTGAGAAAAGGCCATTGAATTTGACAATCAGTTACTTGTGTCTATGTCAGTTATCATTTCAAATAAAAATAAGAATCCAATTAAAAGCTATTAGACATAGTATGGTATAATAGAAAGACCACCAGACTAAAAGTCAAGAGACCTAGATTGAATTCTTATTTCAAAAGTAGTAATCTAATATTTAACAAGTTACTTTAGTTTTGTGGGCCTCAGTTTCCTTATCTATTAAATGAATAGATTGGACTAAATAAATTCCTTTCTAACTTTGCTCATCTGTGAATCTTTCTCTACATCTTTCCTGAAATCATCAAAGAAGTAAAATTGGTTTATCATTTTCTAAAACAACTACCAAAAAATAGTTCTTGAGATAATGCAATAGATACTTATTAAATGTAAGGCACTGTGTTTTTAGTGGAAATATAAAATTACAGATTTAAAGCTACAAAGGACCTCAAAAATCTTTAGTCCAACTCTCATTTTGTAGATGAAGAAAATGTAGCCCAGAAATTTAAGTGATTTGCTCAAGTTGACACAGTTCCTTTGAATCCAGATCCTCTGACTCCAAATCAGGTTCTTTTCCCATTATACCATGTTGCATCCTAAATAAAAATAATTCCAGAAATATAGAAAGTACATTAAAGTACACAAAGTATTTATTATCTTCACTTTATAGGTGAAGAAACTGTGATTCATCCAAAATCACAATAAGTGTCAGAGGCAAGACTGGCTGGAATCCAGACTTCTTAACTTTAAGACCAGTTCTCTTTCCCCACTATGCCATGTGAGCAGCTTATAATTTTATTACTACTCAATTTAATTCCATTTTCTAATAGAAATGATTTTGTTTTTCAGTCATGTCAGTCACATCCAATTCTTTGTAACCAACCCCATTTGGGGTTTTCTTGGCAGAAATAACAGAGTGGTTTGCCATTTTTTTCTTCAGCTCATTTTATAAATGAGGAAATTGAGTCAAACAGGGTTAAATGACTTGCCCAGGGTCACACAGCTAGGAAGTGTCTGGGGTTACATTTGAATTCAGGGTCCTCTGGGTCCTCTAGCAGCCCCAATTGAAATGATTAGTAAATCCTTTAAAAAGAATACATGTATTGGTAATGCTTCAAATGAGGGAAAGGAAAATAAAAGAAAAATTAAATCACTATAGTTCTTTAGAGATGATCAAATGTACCTCAAAAAAATGCCCCAAAGGCTTTGGAGTGGAGGACTTTGTATTCAGACATATAAGGGAGAAGTGAAGGTAGTATTCTACCTTCTGCAGCCTGCTCCCCCTGATTCATTGGAGGCACTAATATGTCAATAATTTTCAAATATCCTGGAATTTCTTTCTAGTCAAATAATAAATGTGAGACCTCTGGGTACTTTATGCACCAAGAGAAGAAAGGCCTTAGAACTTTTAGGAGATATTGCCCTTAAATATAGTTCTATGACTTAAGTTCACTTTCACCAGAAGGTGTCACCAGAAACAAGCACATGAAATACAGATGGGTCAATGCTACAAAGAGATAACCAAGGATTCTAACATGTTCCTCGTTTAGAAACCTGTTACAAAAACAGGGGCCTAGGGCAAGGAAACTTCCCAGAAAATTTGAATTGGGGACAACCAACAAAAAATATTACTGATATTTGCTTCTAGTTAGTTGGCTTATAGCACTTTTGAACAGTTCCTCCTTTCCCCCTTTCCCCCAATGCAAACAAAAAAAGATTACCTTGTCATTATTCTTTACCAGGACTACTAGGTGGCTTATAATACTGTTGGAATATGTAATCACTTTTCTTTTGGGGGGGGAGGGAAATTGGGGTTAAGTGATTTGCCTTGGGTTACCCTTTAAGTGTCTGAGGCAGGATTTGAAGTCAGGTCCTCCCGATCCAAGATTGGTGTGCTATTTGCAATTCCTTTTCTAGTCAAGCACTTATTAAGCACCTATTATGTATGCATATGTGAGGACAGAAAACAACATGCAAAGAACTATAAATATATATAAGTATTACAGAGATATTATATAAAGCAGGGAAGGTACTACTAGTAAGGGAGATTGGAAAAGGCTTCTTGGAGAAGATGGGGTTTTACCAAGGGTTTGAAGGAATCCAGGCAAGAAGCAGAGATGAGCAAAAGGATTTCAGGAGTGAAAATGCAGTCAGAACATGGAGTATCTTGTATGAGGGGTGTCTGGGTGGGGGTGTAAAATGTGAGAAAACTGGTATAGTAAGGAGTCGGGTTATAAAGGGTTTTAGAAGTCAAAGTATTTTACTTATGATTCTGGAGCCATTAAAATTTACCGAATAGGATGTGACAAAATCAAACCTTTAGGAAGATCAGCTTTGGGAAGACAGCTGAGGTGGGCAGTTGGAGATGCAAGGCTGGAGATCAGGAAACCTGTTTTTAGGTGTTATAGGTAGATTGGAGAATCATCTACATGGAAATGATTATTGAACCAGTGGGAATGGATGAGATCACCAAGCAGAAAAAGTACAGAGAACATAGGAAAGACTCTCGAGGGATACTCACATGTAGGGGTGATGGGGTCTGGCTAAGCATCTAGCAAAGGAGACTTTATCTACTGGCTTTATTACTTACAAAAGGTTTTCCCCACCCTGCTACAAATCTTTTATGAAGGAAAAAATAGTTCTTTATTCATAGATGGGTGAGTCTGCCAGAGACTGCCTTATGCAGATAAAAACTCACATCTCTGCCTTGATAATTAGCTAGTTATTTCTAGCCTTATGGGCTGGGAAAGAAAAAAATAGAAGGAAGGAGATTATATGAGAAGGGGAAGGCAGGGCAATTTACTGGAAAGTTTACTAGAGTTGGAGTTGACAGAATTGGACTCTGATACTTGTGTGGTCTCCACGTCACTTCACCACTTTAAGTTTCAGTTTCTTTATCTGTAAAGATATCTGTAAAATAAGAATAATAATATTTGTACTATCCACCTTAATAGAGTTGTATGAGGAAAGTGCTCTGTCAACCTCAAAGAGCGAATAAATTTGAATTCTTCTCTTATTCAGGAAACAATGATCTGATTTGAGGAATCTCTTCTGGATATAAGGAAATGTATAATCCTGGCTAGTTGGAGATTAGATAGAGTGCTCTCTATTAAGGGCAGGCTTTAGAAAGTGGTTCAGATTCCTGGACAACTGGGAGCACATAGCAAGAAAGCAGGAGTCAAAGCTAAGTTATAGGATGGGGCCAAAATGGAATTCTTGCAGTCATCAGACCTGGCTCACTCTCTACTTATTCAAGTAAGAGGGAGAGAGGGAAGGAAAACTCTTTTTCTCTTAGTTCAGCAGTCATTTGGAATTTTGAAAAGAAAAACCATTCCTACTTGAGGTTTAGTGTGGTGACAAAAGTACAGGATTTGAAACCAGATAACTAGGATGTGAATGTAACTTTGTTGTACAAGCTCCCCTTCTAAGATTCTCCAAGTCCCTTTTATTCTTTGGTGGCCCTTCATGAAATGAGATGATTGAACTACACAATATGTATCGTCCCTTCCAGATCTAAGTTCTTTGACCTATAGAAGTAGAAACAGGATCCTTTTGTCATAACATCCATCTTGATTCCTCCTTTCATTTCTCTGGGTATCTTTTTGTCCCTTTTCTCCTTCTCTCCCATTCACAAAAAGCACATGAAACAACTGTGAAAGAATTTGGACCAAAATAATTTATATTTTTAGAGTAATTACCCGAATAAATTAATTCAGAGAAACGCTTTCAAAATAAAACAGTTCAAACAAACAACAGACAAACATGATCATACAAGAGGTAGTGTTCTGCAGTGGAGGATGGGGCTTAGGATCAGAAGAAGGTAGTCCTTTCCCCAGCTCAGCTCTACTGCTTACTGCTTATATCTCCTGTGTATAAGCCTTCATCATCTACAAAATGAAAGTATGCAGTTAGGTGATGTCTAAGGCCTCAGTTCACTTTAACATCCATGAATTTATGAAGTCCTGATAATCTAAAGGGCAGGATAAATAATAACTTTTCAAAGCACATTCTTAGATTCCACAATGACTGAGTTAAACAAGAGTTAGTGTGATTACTGTTCCTACTTTATTTATTTAACAAATTATTTACTTATTTAACAAATAAGGTTAACTTGTTAAGGAACAATTGAAACTTGTGTTCTGAATAAGGGAGAGGACAAACTAATTCTATTTGGTTAGAGTCCTAATATTTCTTCAAAGCTCAGATCTGGTTTTACTTCTTCCATGAATCTTCCTCTCTTCTCCCAGTAGCACTCCTGGGACAACACCTGTGCCAGGAAACTGAAGCCTCCATCCGACTTTTCTTTGCATTGATTCCAGAATTTATTGTTCTTTCTCTGTCCGTTTTCTGTTTTGACAGAACTCCATGCCCTCTTCCATTCCTTGCCTCTATTTTGCAGTCTAGCAAGCATGACAGATCATGTGGTTTCAGGTGAGCTGCTAATCAATCCTTAGAGATTACTACTTAACTCCATCCTGAAAACCTTAATTAGCAGTGTCTCCTCCTCCCAAGCTACTAAAACTTATTACTATAGTCAATAAATGCCTATTACTATCCTTCAATCCTAAAATAAATATTGTACTCAATATTTCTTTCAAGAAACATACCCAGAGATTAAAAAGCAACTTTCCTACTTCCATTAACCCCACTGCACGCTCATTCTCCCTAATTTACTAATAATAAAAGTTATTTTTGCTCTGTGTGTTGCAGAATGGATTTTGGTTCTCATATGCAATAAACTAGAGAGTTTCTGAGATCCCTTTCAACTCTTAAATTTTGCAATTGTGTGAAAACCCTATAATTGATCCCTCAATTTGTTTACCACTTTCACTACCTCCTTCTGTGTTAAGTTCTGGTGTCTGGAGTATTTTTTCCAGGTAAAAGGTGACTGAGCTTAGTCACTGAGGATAAAATACAGTGGTTTTATGCTGAATGAACAGAGCACTTCAAACAATGTCCAAATCTCTTCTTTGATCTGTTCTGTGTCCTGGCTCTAAAGTAACTTGAGGATTTGAGAATGAACTGCATTCAGGAACTGTGAACATAGTGGAAACTCCATGGACACCTGATAGTTTTCATGTAGCACAGGTGACAAAACATTGAAAAAAAAAACCAGAAGTAAATTCCAGACCACTACAAGGAGAGTTGCTATATTCTTATTTGAACCTTACCTGGTTATTCAACTGTGTATTGATCCATATACTACTACAGATCTCACAAAATATGGACTCATTTGACAATTGAACACCATTGTGAATGAACAATTTTGGTAAATGTTGGGAAAATCAGAAAGCAGTGTGGCAGAAATTGGGGAATAAACTGATATTTTACACCATTATCAAGATAAGGTCAAAATGGATAGATGATCTAGATATAAATAGATATTATTAGAAAAATGAAGACTATGGAGCATATTAGGTGAACAATTTATGAATGAACAAAAGATACAGAAATAGAAAGCAGAGTGAAGTATAAAATGATTTAAAAAAATTTTAATTACATTCAATTTAAAAGTTTTTGTACAAATAACTTTAATTACATTAAATTTAAAAGGTTTATACAAATAAAATAAGTGTACCAAAGATCAAAACAAAAGCAGAAAATTGGGGAAATTTTTTATAGACAGTTTCTCAGATAAAAGTCTCATATTTCAAATATATAAAACATTTTATCAAATCTATAAGAAAATAGTAATTTCCCAATTGATAAATGGTAACAGGATATGAATAGAAAGTTTTCTCATGAAGAAATCAAAACAATAGTCATATGAAAAAATGTTCAAACTCACTATTGTTTAGAGAAATGCAAATTAAAATAGTCGAGATATTTTACATCTATCACATTGGTTAAAATGATTTCAGGGGAAAGCTACAAAGGGATTTGGAAAAAATGGGATACTAATTCATTGCTGGTGAAATTGTGAACTGATATGATCATTTTGGAGAGCAATCTGGAATTATGCCCAAAGGGTTATTCAATTGCCTATATGACCCAACACTACTTCTACTAAGTCTATGTCCATAGATGATTTGGGGGAAAAGGAAAAGAACCTAAATGTTCTAAAATATTAATAGTAGCTCTCTTTGTAGTGACAAATAACTAGAAATTGAGGGGATATTCATCCATTGGAAAATGACTGAACAAGTTGTGGAATATGATCATGATGGAATCCCTATGTGCTATCAGAAATGATGAGTTCCTAGATTTTAGAAAAGCAGGGATAGATTTGCACAAATACTGAAGAGTGAAATGAGCAGAAATTGTTGTATACCTGTTTTATGAACAACTTTTTTTTGTGACTTGTCTTTTATAAATATCCAAATTAACTACAAAGGATATATGAAGAAAGACACTATCTGTACCCAGAGAAAGAACTGATAGATATGTATACATATAAAAATATATAGATATAGATAGATAGATAGATATGTAAGGGATGACTTTACATATATGTGTGTGTAAAAAAGGAAAGTTATATGGTAATTGTTATATATTTAAAAGAAATAGCATGTTGTATACAATAGACTTGCTGTTTCATGTGCAATCATCTTTTTTTTTAAATCTACTATTATGGAAATGCTTGTTTTTTCATAAATTAGAAATGAAATAAAGAAAAAAAAATTAAAATTGTATGCTAGTGCTGAATGGGGTTTATATATTTCCTGTTTGCAAGATCTAGGTGCATGTGCAGCCAATAACATTCATTTCTGTTATAGGACCTTGGCTGTGTTCCTCTGCATCTATTCCTAAAACATTTAGCGAGAGTGGGGAAGTAGATTACATCATCCCTGTTTTTGTTGTTCAGTTGTTTTCATTCATGTCCTACTCTTTGTGACTCCATTAGGGTTTTCTTGGTAGAGAAAGTGGAAGGATTTTTCATTTCCTTCTCCAACTCATTTTATACATGAAGAAACTGAGGCACACAGAGTTAAGCAATTTGCCCAGGATCACATAATTAGTAATTATATGAGACATTTGAATTCAGAAAGATGATTCTAGGACTGGTACTCTGTTCACTGCATCCCTTGGCTGATCTAATGATCTCTTACCAGTATAGTTTGACAAATTCATTAAATGAAGCATCTAATGAAGAAATTATTGTCTCAACAAAAATATTTCCAAGATGTGACAAAGGAAAACTACAGTTTCCCATACCTTAGGGGGTAGAATGATTGGAAAGTATAGGTTTCAAATTCAGTAGATAACTCTTAATATTTTGTACTATGCATTTACCAGTTAAAAAGTAAAATTTATTTCCAATACATAGCATCCTAGCTGAGGATCTTCTATCATCACTTAAGGACTGAACCTAAAACTAAAGTTCATGTTCTACTTAATCCTGAAAGGATAAAGTACATTAAAAAATGTCACCACTTTGCCAGGTTTCCCCTATCTCCTAGCTGTCATTCTGTCACAAGTTGTAGTTGAATTCATAATTCAAGTGTCAACAAAAAAAAATGTGGATGATTTATCAGACACTGGAGAACAGAAGAAACTCAGATGACCAAGACCATCTAAACTACTGATTTCTCCCCCAGGCTAGATGATAAACTTACATAAGTTAAAGGGGGGTGTAAAAGAGACAATAAGATATTTTAATTTCAAAGAAAATACAAAGAAGGATTTTCACTTGGTACAAGGTGTGAAAAATTTCTCCTTGAAGAATTAGAGGAAAGCCTTCTCCTGTCTATGCAAGGATGAATCATGGTACTGGAGGCTTTTCTAGAGAAAAAGGTTTGCCCTGGTCAAGTCAAAGTGGGAGACCACCCCCTTGAAGAAGAAAAGTGAGCTAGCTACATAGAAATCTCTAGGTTGGAAATGAGTTGCTAAGAAGAGTGGGTCAAAAAGGCCCAGATGCAACCTTTTTTGTAGTGGCTAGAAACTGGAAACTGAATGGATGCCCATCAATTGGAGAATGGCTGAATAAATTATGGTATATGAATGTCATAGAATATTATTGTTCTGTGAGAAACGACCAGCAGGACGATTTCAGAGAGGCCTAGAGAGACTTACCTGAACTGATGCTGAGTGAAATCAGCAGAACCAGGAGATCATTATACATGGCAACAACAATATTATATGATGATCAATCCTGATGGACATGGTTCTCTTCAACAATGAAATGTTTCAAACCAGCTCCAATTGTTCAGTGATGAAGAAAGCCATATACACCCAGAGAGAGGGATATGAATGTGGACCACAACATAACATTTTCATGCTCTCTATTGATGTTTGCTTGCATTGTGTTTCCCTTCTCAGATTTTTTTTCTTGTAGATCCAATTTTTCTTTCACAGCAAGATAACTGTAAAAATATGTATACATATATTCGATTTGTCAAGTATTTTAACATAATTAACATGTAGTAGAGTTCCTGCCATATAGGAGAGGGGAGGGGAATGGGGGGAAAATTTGTAATGGAGAGCTTTGTAAGGGTCATTGTTGAAAAATTACCCATACATATGTTTTGCAAATAAAAAGCTTTAATAAAATTTTTTTTAAAAAAGGCCCAGATGAAAACCTGCCCAACAAAGATACTCTGACCATATGGGAACAGTGTGAAGGCACCATGGGAACAGCAAGGACAATGGGGCTCTGCAGTGACAGAAGGGGGAGTTGCCTTAGTCACATGTGTTTCCCTATCTGTGCACCTCATGATCAGTGGACCCCATGTATGTACTGATTCTGGGGGAGTACACCAGACTTGCATTGGTTAAGAGGAACTTTTTGTAGGGACTTTTCTTACCATGTCACCTAAGCAAATGTCTTTGCTTTGGGCTGTGTTTAATGGCTCAGTATTCAAGGTAAACACATCACTGGAGCTGGTGAGCTATACCTTTCCTAGTATGACTGCATAGTTTTTTTCTTAACTGGAGAGTATTAATCCCCCTGCCAGCTAGGAGGGGGATAGCTCAAGAAGGGAGTTAATACTGGGTTAGAATGTTGTTCATATATCTGTCCTGTGTCAGCACAAGCTATGGTATTTAGAAATAACATGGAACTTGTGAGGACTGATGCTGTCCTGTATATAAGATTTCTTAAAACAAAGCAAAACAAAACAAAACTGTGTTAGTGATGCTTTTATGTACTGATATTTCCCGGTAAGTGCCACCACCATAACCCTCCTTTGTCCTAAAACCAACTTGGTAGGGGGGCAGATACCAGGGCATATTACAAGTGGGAGAGCCACCAGCAAGGGAAGCCTTCCACATTACCTTCCTTTTGCTAATTCCCCTAACCCAGGGCATTATAACTCTATGAGGGCAAGTGGGCATGAAGAAATACATGGTTGTTCATATCACTTAGATCAGAGCTTCTTAAACTTTTCCCACTCATGATCCCTCTTTGCCCAAGAAATTTTTATGTGACCCTGGGTATAGGGGTATATATTATAGGTATGTACATCAAACATTTATTGATAATAAATCATCACTTCTCGACTTCCACATTCAGTTATAAGCCCCATATGGGATCATGACCCAGTTTAAGAAGCTGGGAATTAAATGACCTGGGTATTACCAGCTATAAATCTTGTGAAATGGAAGACCACCAGGCCTATTTGTGCTGCCATTACAAACTAATATACTCCAGGTCTTATCATTCTCTCTGACACTATCCCATCAGAACCTTGGGCACTCTCTTGTCTGACCTGCCTATGTGCCTTAAAGACTTTTCCATTTACCCTGCTGATGTACTCTTTTAATATTTTGTTTACCACAATTAGTATGAAGTCCTTGACAGCAGGGACTGTGTCTGTCTCTATATTTCTTTTTTCCTTTATTTGTCTCCCTAGCACTTAGCACAGTGCTTGGTACCTCAAAAGTATTTAATAAATGCTTATTCATTCATTCATTCAACAAAAATAATTTATCAACTGTGTCTGTAACATATACAGTAGTCTACATCTATATTGACTCTCTAGATAGATTTTCTGATATATTCACCCACTATTTTTTTCCAAGCTTGATCTCAACTTGCATAAATTGTATATTGTAATTTAATCATCTACCCTATTGATATTTATTAAACACTTGTGTGTATAGAACTAATTCAGGTGAGTGGAGTTGAGGACCTGAAATATGGTAGTGCTTTTAGAGATGGAAAGATGGACACAAATCCGAGAGATTACAAAATTGGAATTAATAGTACCTGGGGACTGATTGGATTGGATTTAAGAATGGGGCAAGGGAGGAGAATTTTTAAAATTTAGCTTAGATGTTTGGGAGACCTGTCATATTATTCATGAAAAACAGGGCTTTCAGAAAGAACAGATTTCAGAGGAAACAAGAGCTTTTTTAAAGATACGTTGAACTTGAAGGGCCAACATTCCACACAGATGAAAATGTTCAATAAGTGTAGATAGGTGAAATCACAAGACTGGATGAGTTTACCAAGAGAGAGTTATACAGACAAGAAGATTTTTCAGGAGGTGGAAGGAGAAAGAAAAACCAGTTGAGGAAACAAGAGTAGTGAGTGTTTAGAGATATTTTCCATATAATAAAGTATGAGAAAGAGTGGAAGTATTCTTTTAGTAACATTAGACTTCAGAAATGTAAAACGCTATATATTTCTCATACCACAGATGAAGCAACTAAGGAAAAGAAAATAATTTAGTGACAACTGGGATTTGAACCCAAATCATCTACCAATTTAGTGTTTCTTATATAATACTGCTTAAAATAATATTTTAAAATATCTACAAGGAACAGACATTTTAATTTCTTTATAAGTCTCTTCTTACTCATTTTAATTATTCCAGTTAATACTTCAATGAAAAAAAAAAAGCACATCAAAGATACCAGTTAATTGCATCTTGAAATGTAGTAGGTCCCAGTAAATTCATGCTGAGGATTTAGTGAAAATGGAAAAAAAAAAAAAAAAACAACCCAAAATAACAAGGGAGAGGCACATATTTCATTTTTCAGGAATTGTTATATGAATGACAGGCAAGTGGTGAGGTCTTCAATGTTAGGTGTGGTTAGCAGAGGTATTGATAAAAATTCCTGCTTGCTTCAGGAAGAAGGCTGTGATAATGGATATCTATTTAGTTTCATGGTCCCACTCTCTAAAGGTAATCCAGTTAGAAATCCAAGTTATATCAAGACGCTCAGGCTAAATTTTCCTTATAAAACAACTAATGGTCCATGGTTTTGCTGCTGCCTTTCTTTGGGTCAGTCCACCATAGCACTCTACCTTGTGGTATCTTTCTCCTTACTCACCCTGTCCATGCCACATGGTATCTCCCCTAACTCCACTTTGCGTCTCAATCCCACTTCTCCTAACAGCTAACTATCTCTTTTAGAGGGCTAAGTCTCTTTCAGAATTTAGCCTGCTAGCTATGGGCATGCCCCAACCTCGTGGGGTGCTACTGGGTAATTGTGAGTTACACTGAGGAACTTGTCTTTCATATGTTTTCCCAGCTCTATTTCATATTTACTATTCCCAGTATGTATTGTATCCCTTCATTTTGTCTGTAGCCTATTCCCCTAAATAAATCTACCTTTTGCCAAACATAATAGCCATTGTGAATTCTTCACATGACCAAACCCCAACTTTGGTGCCTATTATCATTTGGTGTCTACGTTACCCACATCATTTTGATCCTTAAATCACATTAGCAAGATAGTAGGAAGAGAAGATATCTGTGGTCTTGAGAGTAATTTTATTTTTTTTAATTACTGCATTTTATTTTTTTCTCAATCAGCAAAAATTCATCTTTATCCTCTTCTCTTAATTTCCCCTTGACTTCCCAAATTGAGAATGAAAAAAAAAATAAAATAAAATCCCTGATGTATAGTCAAGCAAAATAAATTCTATATTGGCCATGTCCAAAAAATTATGTCTCATTCTGCATCCTGAGTCTTGCACTTTGAATAGGAGGTGGGTAGCACACCTTATCATTAATCCTCCAGAATTGTGGTTCGTCATTTCAATTATCATAATTCCTAATCCCTTAAAAATTATTTGCCTTTACTATATTGCTGTCTTTTTATAAATTATTCTCCAGATCCTATTCAATTAACTCTGAACATTCTTCTCAAGTTTTTCTAAAATTATACTTATCATCATCTAGTACAATAGTATTTCTCTTAACTGTTTCCTACAGCACAATAATATTCTATCACCTTTGTGAGAAATGATTACTTCTTGTATTAATGACGAATTATTATATTACAACCAAGGTTTTTCCCTTTTTCTACTTCCTCATTCAGAAGCCAACCAGCATGGGAAATCTATCTCTCTTGGAAATTTACCCAGGTCAAGATCTAATCAGAAAATAAAAGAAATTCTAATTTTAGGCTAATGGGTATATTCTTGTCCATTGTATTTATACAGACAGGCCGGGGAAAATGTTGATTCTCCCTTTAGTCAGACAGGTGATATGAAAATTGTTAAGTCTCTTTGAGGGAGATTTGGGTGATGCAAGTCACATACTCCAGGACCCTCATTGTAATACAGAACACCCTCTCATTATAATATTCATTCTTTCATTGTTAACCAGAGTTGATTGCCACCCTCAGGAACACTTTCTCTTCTAAGGGTATATGAACTGTGAGCTCACTACCATTAGGAGTCTTTAGCCTAAAAGAGAGAGCCAAGTGAGGGTCCTTTTATTAATAAATGTGCTGGCATTATTAACAAAATGATTAATTACACAGAAATTGTCTTTCAAATATAATTTTAAATGCCATGATTTTCTTATAGCACAATAGAATTCTATCATATTTATAAAACATAACTTTGTTCAGTCATTTTCCAATTGACATGAACCCCTCCTCAGATTCCTATTTTTTTGCCACCTCAAGAGGTGTTATAAATGTTTTGTTACATTCTTGAGGTTTGTTTTGCTTTAGGTATAATTCCCCCTTTCCCTTATCCCCTTTCCTTCCTGTTTCCTCATGTGAAATGTATTTCTATATCCAGTTTTGTGGGGGTGAGTATTCTACCCTCCTCTAATAAGTTAAGATTAACTCATCCTAATTTGTACAGATTTTTACCTGCATGCCCCAATTATAACAATTTTCCCTACTCTTTTTCCCTCCTACCTCTCCAGTATATTCTTCCCCTCTCTATTCTTCTAAGGTCAAGATTTAACAAGCTCACTTTTAGGCCTTATTTTATTTGACTCCATCTTTCACCCTTGATAATGATAGGGTTGAAAAAGGGGCATATGCATTGTTTTTCTGTATTTGAATATAAACATTTTATTCTTTTTTGGTTCCTTATGACCATTCATAGTTAGCTTTTTATGCTTTTCTTAACTCCTATGTTTGAACTTCAAAGTTTCTACATAGCTCTGGTCTTTTCATCTGTATCATCAATGCTTTGAAATGCTCTATTTAATTAAAGATCCATTTCCCTTGTGTAGAATTACACTCACATTTGCTGGGCAAATTATTCTAGTTTGTAAGTTTATATAGTTTGCCTTCTGGAATATTGTATTCCAAGCTTTCTGCTCCTTTGTGGGAATAGTTACTAAATTGTATATTAGTCTGACTCTAGATCTTTGATATTTGAATTGTCTTTCTGGCTGCTTGCAATATTCCCCACCCCCTTTGAAAAGAGATAGAAATTCTGGATTTTTGCTATAACGTTCCTGAGTATTTACATTTAGGTTTTTTTCCCCCTCAAGAGATGATTAGTGGATTCTGTTTTCACATTGCTCTTAAGTTCTACAAGACCTGAAGAGTTATGATCTAAAATATGATGTGATGGTTCTTTTTTTGCTTTTTTTTAATCATAAAATTCAGATAATCCAATATTTCTTCCCCTCCCTCCCCCCACTGATTTCCAGACCAAATGTTTTTGCTGAGACACTTTAGACTTCTATTTTTTTTTCAGTCTTTTGACTTTGTTAATATTTCTTTTTAGCTCATGGAATTATTGGCTTCACATGGCTGGCTATTCTAATTTTCAGAAAACTTATAACTGAGGCAAAGCTTTATACTTCCTGTACTGAGATCTTAAATCCTTTTTCAGTTCTTCCATATTCCAGCTCATTTCTTTTCCTATTCTGCCATTACTTGCCTCATCCCTCTCATTTCAGTGGTTTTAAAAAAAGAATTTCAAAACTTAAAAAAAAAAATTCTTTCATCTTTTCCATGAAATCTAATTAAATTTGTACCCAAGGCATGTTATTTTTTAAGGTTTTGCTTGTACACATTTTAAGTTATTCTCTTCTATATTTGTGTTTGAGGAGTACTTATTTCTATAACTGCTCATTATAGTGTATTCAACCTAGTTTTGTTCCAGGATCTCAGGGATAGCTCAGGCTGGAGACTTGCAAGCTTTCAGTGTTTCCAAAGTTTCCAAAAGATCCAGGGCAAAGTCTGATTTGGTGCCCCTTTGGTCTAAACTGTACAAGCTCCTGACCTGGATTTGGGTTTGAGTAATAGTAGACTGCTTCTGGACTTTACTACTATTAGTCAATTGTAAAATTCTGCTAGTTCAGAGGGACAAGTGCAAACTCCTGTTTGATCTGGAATTTCTGTCCTGGTTATTCCTCTGCAGACATCAGACTGGGTTAGAAGCTGGAACTGAGACACTGCCCCACTCCTGAGTTCTGAATACCCCAGTTTACTGAATACCCCTCTTCCTATATACTATCTAGTATCAGCTTTAGAACCAAATATATCATGCAAGACTATTGCAATATCCTTGTATATGATCCATTGGATTTGAGACCTCTTTCTGCCATTTTCTTACTCTGGAATGCTCCATTCCACTTTCCTAAGTATCTACAGACTTGTCTTTCCATGTCAACCTGGGCTGGGAAAGTGACTCATGGTGACTGTATTTAATTTTTTTTTTTTTTTTTTGCATTTCCCTAATAGGATTTGGTCTAGTGAATTTTCCAGATCTCTTTAGATGAGTTCTATGGAGAAAGCTTCTTGATACTCCATCATATTGTCTTTCCTTCCCTGTGGCTTTCTCTCTTTTCTTCCTTTCTTCCTTCCTTCTCTCTCTCTCTCTCTCTCTCTCTCTCTCTCTCTCTCTCTCTCTCT
>JAJPUD010000584.1:575186-625361 GCA_023553655.1 Myrmecobius fasciatus
TTGTGGGAAGGAAATTGAAAGAATGCCAACCAACTCGGGAATGGCTGAACAAGTTGCAGTATATGAATATAATGGAATAGTATTGTGCTATAAGAAATGGTGAGCAGGTGTATTTCAGAAAAACTTGGAAAGACTTACGTGAACTGATAAGTGAACAGAACCAGAAAAACATCGTACACAATAACAGTAACACTGGGCAATGATCAACTATGATAGACTTACCTCTTCTCAACAATACAATGAAACAAAACAATTCTAAAAGACTCATGATGAAAATGCTATCCATATCAAGAGAAAAAACTATGGAATCTGAATGTAGATTGAAGCATACTGTTTTCAATGTATGAGGGGTGTTGTTTGTTTTTCCCTTTTGTTCTGTTTCTTCTTGTACAATATGACCAATATGGAAATGTGTTTAACATGATTATATATGTATAACCAAAATCAGATTGCTTGTTTTTGGGGGGAGAGGGGAGGAGGAGGAGGAAAAACTTGGAACTTAAATTCTTATAAAAATTCATGTTGAAAACTATCTTTATATGTAATTGGAAAAATAAAATTTATTTACAAAAAAAGTCAAATAAGATAAAGTGAGGAAAAATAGGGGAAAAAAACAAGAGCAATCCAAGAAAATGCATAAATAAAATAGAGAAAGAACCAATTGATGAAATGAATATATAATTTAAAAAACTAGAAAAAGAACAAATGAAAAACCTCCAATTAAATTTCAAATTGTAATTGGAAATCCTAAAATTTAGTGGTGAGATTAATAAAAGTGAGTACAAGAAAATCACTGAATTAATAAGCAAAAGTAGGAATTGGCTTTATGGAAAAACACAAAAAAGATAAATCATTGGTTAATATGAATTTAAAAAGAGAAAATAAAACCAAATTCAGCTTGGATCACACAGCTTGGAAGGATCTAAAGATAGATTTAAACTCAAGTATTCTTGATTCAAGATTCAGTAGTCTATCCACTGAGTCACTTAGCTGACTAATTGTCCTTATTAGGGAATCTGCTGATTCTCTAGGATTTTCTAAGTAAACTACCATATCATCAGCAAATCAATTGTTTTATAACTTTTTTTTTATCTTCTTTACACTCAATTTCTTTCTCTTGGGTTATGTTATTGCTAGCATTTGTAGAACATTATCAAATAACAGTGGGGAGAATGAACATCCTTACTTTATTCCTATATTTATTAGGAAAGTTTTAGAGTATCCCCAGTGCATAAGGTTGGGTTTTTTTTAAATAAAGATGTTTTCTATGATTTTTTTTAAAGTTCCATTATACCTATACTTTGAGGGTTTTAAGCATAAATATGTATTGTGCTTTGGCAAAGGATTTTTCTGCATCTGTTGAAATAAATACATGGTTTTGGATATTTTTGTTTTTAATATAGTTATACAGATTGTTTTCTTCCTCTAAAACCAGATATGTATCCTTGATATAAATCAAGTTTGGTCATGTTGAATAATTGCATGGATAGATTGCTGTAGTCTGATTGACAAGATGTTTTTAAATTTAAATTTATATTTATTAATGATGTTGGCTTATGCTTCTCTTTCTCTTTCAAATCCTCTTGGTTTAGGCATTCTGCTTCAGGTTGTCTTACAAAAGGAATCTGGAGGATTGATTTCTTTCTCAAACTTCTGAGAATAATTTGGTACTATTTTTTCTTTAAATGTTTGATAAAATTCTCCTACAAATCCATCAGGACTAGCAATTCCTTTCCTCTCCTTCCCCTGCAGGATCTGTATTTCCCCACTCCCTTCCTTTAGTTTTGTTTGCTTCATTGAGATTAACTGGCCAGTTTAAGATCTTAATTCAGACTTCAGTTAGTTTATACTTGTGAAAGCATTTCTCTATTTTTTTTTTGTAGTCTCAGCTTTTTAAATTATGCATATCAGGTTATGGTACTTTTTAATTTGATTTTGCCTTGTTCTTTTGCTGTTTTATTGATATGATTTTTTATCTCCTTTTTAAGGGTTACCAATTTTGTCAGTCTTTTCAAGGAACCAGTTTTTAGTTTTTAGGTTGATCATTTCTAATAGTCTT
The DNA here is from genome assembly GCA_023553655.1 of Myrmecobius fasciatus. Taxonomy (NCBI): domain Eukaryota; kingdom Metazoa; phylum Chordata; class Mammalia; order Dasyuromorphia; family Myrmecobiidae; genus Myrmecobius; species Myrmecobius fasciatus. Next base: position 577,246 of record JAJPUD010000584.1, read on the forward strand.
TTTGTTTCCAATTTACTATTTCTCTCCTAATTTTCATTATCTCCTTTATTGTGCATATTTTGGTTTTACTTGTTAGCTAATTTAAAAATTCATATTCAGTTCATTAATCTTCTCCTTTTCTATTTTGTTGAAGTATGTTTTAGGAATATAATTTCTCCCCAAAAACTGTTTTTGCTGAATCCCAGATACGTTTTTTCACCACTATTTTCTTTTGCTTCATTACTATTTCTATCATTTCTTCTTTGATCCACTCATTATTTAGGATTTTATTAAGTTGCTTTTGGGTCTATGTCTTTTGCTTGTGCTCCCTGAACTGATGGCTATTTTTATTGCATTATGGCCTGTAAATAATATGTCTTCCTTTTTAAAGCTATCTATAATAGCTTTGTGCTCTAACATGTGGTCATCTTCTATAAAGGTTCCATGTGATAGAGAAAATAAGTATACTATTCAGTTGTCTCATTTAAAAAACATCATAAGCATTTTAGTTCTAGTTTCTCCAGCAATCCATTCAATTCTGTTATTCAGTGCTAAATTAAATGATCCAGTGAATGAACCTGTTCTGAGTCCAATCTTCTTCCCATTAAGCTACAATGTTTAGCAACTTACAGTTAAAAGTATTACAGTCTCTAGTCAATAATACTTTCACTGAATGCTTACTAAGAACATATTACTTTCATTCTATGATCATTTCATACATTCAGTATGTTTTCTTTTTGTTTTTCTTTCTCTGTTAGATTTATCCAAAAGTGAAAATGATATTAAAGTGTTCTGCTAATACTATATTATTACCTAAGTCTTATAATTCAATTAATTTTTCCTTTATAGATTTAGATGGTTAAAAGTTTGAAGCATATAAGTTTAAACTCCCCCATATAAACTCCTTCTACCAATGTAGATCAGCAAATGCTATGCAAATTATTTTCTTAGAGGGTTATTGGGAAGCACTGAGAAGTTCAGTTGGTTTACCTAAGGCCACAAAGCCAACACGTGTAAAGTAGCATCCTGACTCCAAGGCTGGTTCTCTATCCATTGCAACTGACTGCCTCTTGGGCAACAATGTACTTTATTAAATCCAACTAATTATAATTTTTCTATAATAAAAAAATCTGTACTTAATCAGCCATTTCTGGTACTGTGTTATCCACTAAGCATTTAATATATTAATAGGTATCATAGTCAAATTTGTAGCATCTATATGAACAGAAGGCAAAGCTGAAATCCATATCTAAAGGGTATGCTTTATAGATTTAATCCTATTAAATATCATGTTATAAAAGAAGACAAGATAGAAAATCAACATGCGATTTCATAATTGTTGGATGATCCTACTAAGAACTCCCTCTACCAGTACAAGCTATACTTTTTTCTCTGCAACTTAAGAGTTTTAGAGAGACATCTGGAACACAGAGAAGTGACTTGCTTAGAGTAAGATAGGTAGTATATAATAGAGACAGGAAAGACAAAGGAGAATAAAGCTAGAAGAGTAAACCAGAAAAACCATGGATATGCCCTATTCTTTCTACTCCCATTGGCTGAGACTAAGCCTCAGCTTCCTCATTCATAAAAGGAAAAGACCAGACTAAACGATTTCTAATGTACTTCTTAGATCTAAATTCTAAAATCCTATGAAATGACGAGGCTACAATTACCTGACTTAGAAAGCAGAGGAGCCAAGGCTCAAATTCAGATCTTCTACTAGGATTTGAGGGATTATATAATATTGAACTGAGTTCTAGACCTAAATCAGATCTGGGTCCAAATACCATCTAAGACACTTACAAGCTGTGTAATCATAGGCAAGAGACTTAACTTTCCTAGGTCTCAGTTTTTCCATTTAAAAACTGAGAGGTAGTACTGGAAAACCTTTAGGGTCCCCTGTAGCTCTAAATAAATGATTCTATGTTTTCTGTCCAGCCTTCTTCCCTCTAAGCTACACTATTCAGCAAAATACTCAATGAAAAGTATTACAGTATTACTGCCACAGCATGCTAAGAATATATGAATTTAATTTTAGTTCATTTCATATGTTCAATCATATCAAAGTATTTAGTGTTTACCATTTTAAAATCATTAATATAATTAATATTTTTTCTATTTGGACTTGGGTTTAGTACTTTGAAACAGCTAGCACCCTATTAGAATATTGGAGTGCACCCAATTCATGAGGATACATTAGAAAGGAAATTTATTTATAATTAATTTAATTTCTAACCAGTGGGTATTTATTTAAAAGGTTATTTAAAGCTTAGGGGAAAATGGATATATTACCAAATAGATAATTTATGTCTCATATAAATCATGTATTCTGCATTCTCTTTGCAATTAAAAATTACCTTAACTTCTTAAGTAAATAAAATTTTCCATGATTTCTTTCTTTCCTTTTAAAACAAAAATTAATTACATGTAACACTTAAACTCTTGATAGCAAAATAATATTCAACCATTTTTCATTATTCATGCTGATGATAGGCTGGAATATCATAGACAATTTAAATTTACATATAATCCAAAAATCTATTTTGTCAACAGTTTTGCTTGCTAGCTCAACAATATTGGAGTTATTAATAATAAGTAATACTAATATTACTAATAAAGTCAGTTGGTTTAAATTTTCTTGCCTTTAGTAGAAGCAAAAATGCATAAAATGTCTACGTGTCAAATAGTAAAAGTGAAAAGAAGCATTAAGACATCTAAATAATTCATATACCAGATGGCTATGGAGCCTCTAACATCTCTTACACTATACACATTGAGAACATTCTCATAATAGTTGAAAAGGATGAGGGTAGCAAGAAGCTCACCAACCTGATAGAAAGAACTTTTTTTTAACTATTCAGATAAAAACCTATAAAAATCAACAGGTATCAAATTAAAAGAACAATAGCAAACCTTGTAAAAGGGTAACAACATGGTAGAAGTTAGGATTAATAAATTATTCCTGCACTGATAGCAATTGTGTTGACTGAGCATACAAATCTTGGTTCTGTCATTTAACTATATAATTTTGAGTAAATTATTTCCCCTTTCTGGACCTTATGCTCCTCATCAATAAAGCAGGGCATAAATCAACTCCAAGGTCCCTTTAGATTTGATTGTTTATGATTCTAACAGTTATTTAAAATGACTATATCCCAAAATACAAAGTCAAGAAAATAAGTAAAAAGTGTTTCATATTTTGACACAAGGAAGTGCATATGAATTTACAGGCATTAGGGAATACAGTTTCTCTGATTCTTTACTGTAACATAAAAATGGATGGACATACTTCATGCAACAAATATTTGTGGAGACCCTCTTACAGCAATGTCTACTATCATGGGCAATGAAGCAGAACTAATAACTGGAAAGTATCATTGTACTGTGATAAGACTTAGATTCCCCTAGTCAGGTCTATACAAATCTCTCTCTTCTCTTCCTGCTAATCAGAGTAGCCCTAATACTGTACTCTTTTAATGTAATCATCATACATAGAGCTCATCAGAACAGTATGAAAGTAAGAAGCTAAAAAAAAAGCAGTAATGATTTACAGATATTAGAATTTCCTTCTTCATGATAATTGTATAATCTACAGAAAATTTTGATATTATGGGTGTTGCTAGCTCTACAGAATTTAAATATTCATGGAAGTGCCCTACAAGTCAGATGGATTTGGTTGTGATCCTGGTTTTGCCATTGTTTTGCTATATAATAGTTGTCAGGTCATTCATTCCCCCTCTTTGAGCCTCAGTTACCTCTTCCATGAAAAGAGAAAGTTGTATTGGATGACTTTTGAAATCACCTTAATTCTAGCAATATATATTCTGTGATTAACTATAAATAGATGAGTTCATGTGACTATAAGCTCCATGGAGATAAGGACAATGTTTTCATTGGACTGTTTATCTTCCCTATATCTACCACAGCATTATATATGAAGTGATATCTTTTAAAATATTGAACTGAATTGAATTCAAGAAGGTAAATAGATACTTATATAGAAATCACTGACTCTAAAGGTGAAACCACACTAAAGACTAGTTGGTTCAGAGGTTAAAAATGAGAAAGAGAGTGGTACAAAGAAACAGAAGTGAAATTTTTTTAATTGTTTACACCGTACCTTCCTATTCAAAAGATATAAATTATTTTTTCCTCAATGCAAGTTTCATTCTGCTAAAAAAAATTTATCTAAAAAACTCCTATAAGAAACGACCAACAGGAGGATTTCAGAGAGGCCTGGAGAGACTTGCATGAACTGATGCTGAGTGAAATCAGCAGAACCAGGAGAACATTATACACAGCAACAAGACTATACGATGATCAATTTTGATGGACATGGTTCTCCTCAACAATGATGTGATTCAAACCAGTTGTTCAGCGATGAAGATAGTCATATACATCCAGAGAGAGCCCTGTGGGAATTGAGTGTAAACCACAACACAGCATTTTAACGCTTTCTGTGAATATTTCCACGCATTTTGTTTTCCTTCTTAGGTTGTTTTTTTCTTCTTCTCTTTCTAGATCTGATGTTTCTTGTGCAGTAAGATAACTGTATAGATATGTATACATGTATTGTATTTGTCATATAATTTATCCTATTTAGCATGTATTAGATTACCTGTCATCTAGGGGTGGGGGTGGGGGGAAGGAGGGGAAAAGCTTGGGAAAAAAAAGTTTTTGCAAAGGTCAATGTAGAAAAATCACTCATATGCTTTGTAAACAAAAAGCTTTATTAAAAAAATAAATAAATAAAAAAATTAAAAAAAATAAAAAACTCCTAACAAGCCCTTGCACAATTTGAGAAGATAGAGGAAATGATGAGAAGAATGACTATTCAAGGCATAACTGTGACACAAGTAAAAAAATTTTTCTTTACTTGAGAGTGTATATGTGAATATGTCTCACTGAAATATGTATAAATGTAACATTTTATTTAAGTAAAGGGTTTTAAATATAAAGCCAAAATATTAATATGTCCAATCATAATTCAAATGAATCAAATCCAAATCCAAAGAAACAACCAAGTCTTTCTCAGGATAAATGTTGAAGGAAAGAGAAGAGCCCAAAATTTTATACATATATACATACACACACAGAAGTATACAAGACCCATTTTTAAAAACAAATTAAATGATTTTGTGGGGTAAATGAGATAAGATTATGGAACATATGGTTTGCCTAAGATTTTCAAAGATATGTGATTGAGCACTTGTGAAGGACATATCAAGAAAATACAAATAAGTGAATATTTTATATCATTTTACATTATTTTTCTCGTCTATGTAGATTCAAGATGTTATATACAGTGTAAACAGTCTATCTGTTTCTCGTCTACCTTTGTCAAAAGAACACATATTTTTTTAAAAAATATTTTTCTCAAGTCTATCTAGATTCAAAATGTTATATATAGTGTAGAGAAAACAGTAATATTCTGGTAAAGCAACAGCTCTTCAAAAAGCATAAACTTTGTGGAAAAGTATTACTTAGTCAAACTACTACTACTACTACTACTACTACTACTACTACTACTACTACTACTACTACTACTACTACTATTACTACTACTACTACCACCAAGAAAAAAAAAAGAACATAAAAACTCACCAACCTACTTCAGGAAAGCTACAATTGCTTTTCAAATGAGGGCTAGTGAAAGATTAACTTTAGTGGTTTACATCAATGGCATCAAACTCAAATAGAAAGAGATCCCTGCAAACCATATATTGCTTAGAAAAGCAAATCAACATTATCTATGTTGAACTCTATTTTTAAAAATTTTGTTAAATATTTTCCAATTACATTTTAATCTGGTTTTAGGCACAATGGGAATGCTGTGGGCTAGAAGTTCCAATCTTTCCAGCTGCACGACTAACACCTTTGATTTAGAACTTCCTTCTTTTCTGAGATGCTCTTCCTACCCAATAATTATAAAATGCAGAGTTAGTAGATGGAGCATCTTATTTAGAGCCACAATCCTTGTATAAACGGAATGTCCTTTGAAGAGTATGTGAAGGAGTGTAAAGTTTGAATAGATTCTAAAGGTAGGAAGAAGCCAGGGTATGAAAGGCTTTACTAGCCCAACAAAGGTTTCATGTTTGATGCTGAAAGGAACAGGAAGATGTTTAATGAAGAGGGAAGGAAGGGAGAGAGGTCACACTTGTCAGACATATGTCTTAGGAATTTCACTTTGATAGTTGAGGATGGACTTCAGTGGGGAGATATTAGAAACACAGAGACTAACTGGAAAAACACACAATAATAATCCAGGTATAAAGTGATAAGGGCTGGCATCAGGTGGAAGCAGTACCAAATGAAGGCAGTGTATGGGAAATGTTGAGTAGCTAGAATCTACAAAAATTAGAATATAAATTAAAATGAATTATCTAAAATACAATAAAAATGTATTGGAATTGAATTAAGGATATAACGGAATAGGACTCAAGAACATCTATAAATGAGGCTTAGAAGATAGATAAATAGATATACAACTTATCTGGTATTTAACTACATGCCAAGCATTGGCCAAGGCACTGGGGGGTACAGCTAAATGCATACTCTTTGTCATCAAGGAGCTTACATTCTTTTTTTTTAAATTTTATTTTATTTGCAAAACATATGTATGGGTAATTAATCAACATTAATCCTTACATAACTTTCTGTTACAGATTTTTCCCCCCAACTCCCCACCCCTCCCCTAGATGGCAGGATATCCACTATGTGTCAATTATGTTAAAATATTTGGCAAAGTGAATATATGTATACATATTTCCAAACTTATCATTGTTGTGCAAGAAAAATATCTACAAGAAAAAAATCAGAGAAAGGAAACATAATGGAAGCAAACATCAATCAAGAGTATGAGAATGTTATGTTGTGGTCCACATTTCACATCCCTCTCTCTGGGTGTATATGGCTTTCTTTACTGAACAACTGAAAGTGGTTTTAAACATTTCATTGTTGAAAAGAGCCATGTCCATCAGAATCGATCTTCATATATAGTATTGTTGTTGCCGTGTATAATGATCTCCTGGTTCTGCTCATTTCACTCAGCATCAGTTCATGCAAGTCTCTCCAGGCCTCTCTGAAATCGTCCTGCTGGTCATTTCTTACAGAACAATAATATTCCATAATATTCATATACCATAATTTGTTCAGCCATTCTCCAATTGAAGGGCATCTATTCTGTTTCCAGTTTCTAGCCACTACAAAAAGGGCTGCCACAAACATTCTTGCACATGTGGGGCCCTTTCCTTCTTTTATGATTTCTTTGGGATATAAGCCCAAAAGAAATGCTGCTGGTTCAAAGGTTATGCACAGTTTGATAACTTTTTGAGCATAGTTCCAAATTGCTCAAGGAGCTTACATTTTAATAAGGGAAATACACAACACAAGGGGAAGTTGGAAAAGGCTGGGGGGGAAGGAAGGGCAACACAGAATGAAGATGGCTGAAAAGTGCCGTGGAAGCCTGGTTTTAGACAAGATGAGGCAGAAACTCACTTCTTACAGGCTGATATCCCAGAGGTAGAATCTTAGGTTCCAGATGATAGAAGATTTAGATGAGCTTTAAATCTATAATATGAAGGATGGTTGACTCTGAGCCAGATGGACTTTTTACTTTTCTGGTATTATTTGCTAGGTATAAAAGTATTATGCTATATCTACTACTTTTGAAGGCATTTCTAGTATTCTCCATTATCAAGAGAAAAGTCCTGTCTATAGGAACTGAAAGGCTGGTTGATGAAACAAATTTTTATTAACCTCAAATTTTAGTGTTTTTAGAATTGAGTTTTTCCACAAATGAAATGAAAATCAACAATATTTAATGCTTTCCATTGTTCCTACATATCAATTTACAATTAACAGCCCTTTTCTGTAGGTTGATTTTTTTTACTGTTGGAGCTGTAGTAGGGTTTTGTTTTTGTTTTTTGGCCATTTAGCTACTCACAGCTAGATTAAAATCATGATACATTTTAACAACATCTTTTTTTTTTCTATGGCAAACCAAGATACAACAAACCAGTTCTAGAGGATATAGATTATAAATAGTTTGTGCTTCACACTAGTACCAGCCAAACTGAGGCTTCTGGAAGGACTTCCATTTTCCCTACAATGAAATTAAAATTGATGAATATATTTTATGTTACATTCTATGTTTTCAACATAAAATGGATAATCACAAAGTACCACACTGATATGGGATATATGCATAATCAATTTAGTATAAATGCAACTAAGTATAGTCCAACTAATTATAATTTGATATTAACTGGATTTTTTTTTTGTATTTGACTTTTGGGGAAGAAAAGTGAATATAATGAAAACATGATCATAATTGAGATTTTTTTTTAAGTAACCTAAATTGCAAAAACCTGTAAACAAGTGGATGATCACTAATTAAGAATCCTTAAACCATAGTATATAAATATAAAGTAATATTATTGGCTATACAAAATGATAAATAGTAGAATTCAGATCTGAAGATTTGTATGAATTGTATGGAGCAAAGCAAACAATGCAAGAGTATACACAATTACCACAAGGAAAACAAAACTAAAAACAATCAGAAGTCATATCACTATAAATAGACCATAATTGAACAATTTGTGCCTCCATTTAACAAATCAGACCAATTCCTTTCATATAATTTTTGCTTTTTTTTTTTATAAGGAATGTCTTTTTGAACAGGAGGAAAGGGCAAGGATACATTCATCAAATGAAAGTGATATAAAAACAAAGTATATCAATGACATTTCTAAATAATTTTTTAAAAATTCTCAAGAGAAATAAAATAAAATTGTGTATTTCTATTTTAAAATGGGAGTTCTAAAATAAAAAGCAAAAGAAACAGATGTGGTTTTACAAATGAACAGTCAATGGGTTAACATTGATAAATAGCTACATTGAAGTTACAAGTAAGGAATATATACGAATTTAAAGCTTGCAAAGAAAAGATAATAAGTGGTAACATGTAAAATAAATATTAACAAGTAACAAGATTAATAAGACTTTCTTTTTTAGCAAAGGAAAGATTAAAGTGAAAATAGACTTACAAAAACAGTGAAAATTAATTATGAACAGCAGAAATTAAATATTTGTTAATCTGGCTTTATCCAAATTATTTACTTCCCTTTTCTTTGTAATTATATAATTAAAAAACATCCTAATAAAAGTAAGAAAGAATGAAATGCATAGAATGTATCTATCAGATACAAATGGAATAAGTTTATACATTGTGTATGCAAAAAATCAAGATCAAATAGAGTAAACTTAAAATCTTTATTTTTTGCTTATTTTTAATTCTAAAAAACTCCAGAAATACTAGAAATATTAAATTCTAAGGTTAGAAGAATAAGGAAGGTCAGAAGGAAAAATGAGAAAAGCATATGGACAAAGAAACAATGAAGGAGTAATTAGCTATACATAATTATCTTCTGGATTGTAGATTTCACTCTATGCAGTCCACAGGGATGGAAATATAGGGATGGCAGCTATATCTCAAATAGTGTGGTTAAGTATACAGTTATACATTGGTGTAAACATTCTGGACAGTATGAGGGTCCTATTTCTTATATTGCTAGATCTACTAAAAGTTAAAGAAAATTTCCTTGTTCAAGAATTTTTATCAGCTTGTTTCAACGTGGCAACATTCTTAAATAAAGCCTAAAGTATCAAATCTTATTATACCTAATAGTATCCTCAATTTGATTAGTCACTCAGTTCCTTTTGGAGCTATCATGAAATAAAGCACAAAAGGACATATTATCCAACTAGAATATAGTCATACATCTGATTAATACAATAGTACCAAATATACAAGGATGGCATAGTGAATAAAAGGCTAGTCTTGGAAAGAGGAAGACCTGGTTTCAGGTTATATTTCTGGCCCAGACTAATGCTATGATCACAGATGGATAAAATCTTTAAACTCTACATGCCACCAGAAACTCTAAATTGCAAAAGTTTTGCATACCTATAGTTCCCTGCACAAAATCATAGTTCTTGATGATCCCTCCTCTCTAACTCCCATCCACAAGAGAAAAGGGTTAAATTAAAGTCATAAAAATTACATATTTAGACAATAGAGTGGGCCAGGACAACTATCTGGGGAAGGCTTTATGGAAACAGAGTGGTTTCATGAATTGTGGAAAGAGGAACTGGAATGAAGATGTAGGTGTCTAAATTTGTCTCAGAGGAGATAGAACAGAATGGAAAGTCAGGGAACTGATAGTTTAATTTGGACTTTTGAAAAGCTTTACATATAAGCAAAACTCTTGGGTCTATAACCTATTGTAACCAGAAACCACAGTAGGGCCTAAGGGAGGAATATAACATGAATAAAGAGGAAACAGTTCTGGTCATGGATTGGAGTACTGTTGGAGGACAAGGAGTTTGATGAACTTTAATGCTATGAACATGGTCAATTTTTACATGTAAAAGAGTTTGGCTATTTTAGAATATGTTTGTTCTATAGTTCTTCTACAAAACAATAATTCTTTATTATTAATAAAACTATTATTCTATAGCTCTATATTTCCAAGTATTTCACAGGAAGTCAGAGATGAAAGTGACTCTGAAGATACTAGTTCACCTCATTTATACAAATTGAATTTGTTTATATTAACAAACACTTTATCACCTACCCAGCACTTCTCCCTCTGACCTCTCCCTACCAGAGAGAGAGAACTTTTCTTCTTCTTCTTTTTTTTTTTAATCTATCTGGCCTAATAGTAATAACAGTGGATTAAAGACTATGCACAATTAAATGACTTTTAGAGCATTTCTCAGAATGTTTCTCAGAATGGCTGGACCAATTCATAAATTCTCTAAGCAGTATGCTTCCATACCTGCCTTCCTATAGACCCTCCAACATTTGTCATTTTTCTTTTTTGTCAACTTTGCTAATCTGATTGGTGCATGTGAGGTGGAATCTCAGTGGTTTTAATTTGCATTTTTCTAATTATTAGTGTCATAAGAAAATTTCTGGTTTAATCTTTGTTGAAAATGAATTTTTTGAAAGAATGGTAACTGACTCCATTTTGTTTTGTATTCGCCATTTTGTTGAGTATAACCTCTGCATGAACTACAGGATCAACTGTAACAACTGATTCCCTTCAATGTCTTCTTTGCTTCTCTAATTATTACAAAAAGTCTTAAGTGCTTTAAAAAAAAGGGGGGTGGGAGACGAGCATTTTGATCTCTCAAATGATGCCCTCTTTTATATTCTCTGAAAGGTACTTTACTGAAAATAACTATACTAACAAGGATACATTCCTTATCTATCTCCTGTAGCTAATGATATATATTATCTTGAATAAGTATGCTTTTTTCTTTGTATAACCAGCTGCAGAAATGTGCCACTATCTTTTTTCTTTGTTTCATATAATATACAAATATTATTAGCTGAATTTTGAATGACACACAATCCTGTCAACTGTTGGCGGGGTATGTCATACTCAGTGTAATAAAACTTCTTTCTCTGATTTGTTTTGGTTTATTAGTATTAACTAGTTGAACTAATAAGAAAATTCCTGCCACATTAGTGCTTTGAAGAATTCTTACATATAACTATTAGTAGGTAGCTTAGATTTCTTCCATTCAGAAAAAAATCATACTTATTCATAACCTCTGAGCATCAATGGCTCTAATTTTTACAAATCTGAATCAGTTCCTCCTATCTCTTGGAAATTCAATGTTTATTAGAGAAACCTGCTAAGATTTTTTTTTCTTTTTTTACAGTTTCCTGTTTCCCTTCTAATTTCAGTACATTGGTTTTGTATCAAATTGTCCCTTTTATCTTCTGTTTCTCACAGCCTTGTTTGGTCATGCTCTCTTCTACTCAGATCTAAAAGATAATTTCTTAAATTATAATAGAAGCTTTTGTTATTTAGTTATTTCAGTTGTGTCCAACTCTTCATGATCTCATTTGGGACTTTCTTGGCAAATAGTGTGGAGTGACTTGCCAATTCCACCTCCAACTTATTTTATAAACAAGCAAACTGAGACAGAGTTAAGTCACTTGTCCAGGGTTACATAGCTAGTATCTGAGGTCAGATTTAAACTCAAGGCTTCCTTCCTGATTCCAGGTCCTGTACTCTACCCATTAAACCATCTATGCTTATTTTCTTAGCTTCTTCTTGTCTTGATGCTATAGCTACTAGCATTCCTAGCACACTCTTCTCCATGATCATTTCTCTCTCTGGGTTTTTGTGACACTACTCCTCCCTGGTCCTCCTCTCTGTTTGACCAAACTTTTTTGGTCTTTATTGTTGGATCTTTATCCAGGTCACCCTCACTAAGCATGGGTATCTCTATGGTTCTGTTCTGAGCCTTCTCCTTTCTCTTCAAGCTGTTTCATTTGGTGATTTCATCAGCTCCCATGGATTCAATTATCATGTCTATACTAATGATTCTCCCATCTACATATTCAGCCCTAGTCTTTCTCCCAACCTTCAGTCTCACAATATCTACTACCTAGTTAGTACTTCTCAAACTGGATACACTTTCAATTTAACATTTCAAAACTGAACTCACTACGTTTCTCCCTAAACCCTTCTCTCTTCTCAACTTCCCTATTATAGTTGAGGGTATCACCAACCTCCCAGGCTGGAAACCTCCCATTCTCTATTTCTCATTCTCCCTCATCCCCTATATCCAATCAATTTCCAAGTCTTGTTGCTTCTACTTTCATAACATCTCTCCTGTAAGCCTTCTTCCTTCTGACATTGTTGTCATCACCTCACAACTGAACTATTATAATAACCTGGCTTAACCCCCTGTCTCAAGTAGGGAGAGGCCCACTCCATTCCATCTTCCATTTAGGTGTCAAATTTACTTTCCCAAAGTACAGGTGTGACTGTCACACACACACATACCCTTTCTATTCATTCAATAGTCTTCAGTGGATCCCTATTGCTTTTAGGATCAAATATAAAACACTTTACTTGGCTTTTTTAAGCCCTTCATAGCATGGTCCCCTCTTACCAATGTTCCTCCATTTTATTTCCCTACAAATACTCTAGGAACCAGCTTTATTGGCCTATTTGCTCTAGCAAGACACTCGATCTTTTAACAAACTCTAACCAATTTTCTTTGGTTGATCCCCGTGCTTAGAATTTTCTCTCTCCTCATATTGGTCTACCAGTTTCCCCAGCCAAAATCTCACCTTCTGCAAAAAAAGCCTTTCCAGATTCCCATTAATGTTAATGTTGTCTGTGTAAGTATAGTTTTAAAACATCTTTTTTTAATTTCTCTAGAAACATTAAAAAATACTATTTATTTAGATTAAGTTCCTTTCCAAACTTTTTTCTTTAGAAAAATGGAAAAAAAAAAAAAAAAAGGCTTAAGCCTTCTTTTGAAATGGTGTAAGAGTGATAAGGAAATTAAACTTATCCGAATGTTATCGTAACTTTCTTACCTGGAGTGACAGTGCTAGGAATCACCTCAGGACAGTGTCCTCTTTTGAAATTAAAAGTTAAACTATTAAACATAAGAAAGGACTCAAGAATCTCAGAAAGAAACTGAAAAATAACTATTTTGGAACTTAAACCCCAAAACATATTTTCACATAGTATGATCTTTTTCTTATTTAAAATTTATATAAATGTGATCTGAAATTTTAGAGATAAGAAAATCATGTTTTCTATGATCTAATTCTCTGAAGCATGTTGTTAGTTTCTAGAGACTCAATCTTATGTAAAATTCACAATGGCCCAGTAATTGTGCCAGGACCTTATGTTTTCTCATGATTTCAAGCACCCTTGATTAATCTTAGAAGGAGGGCAACATTCCTGTTATCAAAGTCTCTAATTTCCTGGGAGTTCTTGACATTGCATAGCATAGAAAATTATATCCATTTGAACAACTATCTTTCCAAAGTGAAAATGACATGGACATAATGCGCATACACACACACACACACACACACACACACACACAAAATGAAATTGTTCTCTCTGACTTGAGTCTAAATTGCAAAATGCTTTATTAATATTTGTTTTATTCAGTGTCTCCCTCTGTGATTATCTCATATTTATACTGTCTATATCTTGTTTATACATAAATGTTTGTATATTGCCTATCCTCATGTGACTATGAGCTCCTTGAAAGCAGAGCCTGTTTTTGCTTCTTTTTTTGGAGGAGGAAGGGTATTTTTAGGACTGTGCTTGGCATACAGTAGGACTTTAATAAATGAATATTACTTGACTGATTGATTAATAGTACCATGTTTAATAGTAGTGGTGATAGTGGATATCTTTGTTTATTCCTGCTCTTACCAGAAAAGCCTCTCTAACTTATCTCTATTACTATAATGTTGGCTATTGGTCTAAGGTAGATAATATAATACTTATTATGTTAATGAAAAGTTCATTTATTCCTATGTTTTTAAAAATTAACATTTAAAAATTTAAATTTAAAATTTAAAAATTAAGTATTTAGAATGCACTTATAATTCTATATGGTTTTGTAAAGGATATAAAAAGAATATGTCATAGCTCCTGTCCTTAAGGAATTAACAATCTAATTGGGTAGACAACATTAAAAAAAAATTTAAAAGTACAAAATCTGGCACAACAAGACTAGCCATAGATCATCTATTAGAAGTTTGGAAAAGAATAAGAGTATTGGGTGTATAAAATAGGAAGTAAAATTTTGACCACTGTTTTGAAGCATCATTAGGATGTTGAGAAGCATGTAAGAAGCAGAACATTTCCCAAATAGGATAATAAAATAATAACAACTTCACACATAGTATTTTAAGGTTTACAAAGCATTTTCTTTCTAACCACCTTGATTGTTAAAATCAATGATTTTATAGTTAGGGTTCCAAGGCTCTGAGTCATGAAGTGAGGATATAGCAATTGCTATCCGAGGCAAGATCTTTTTGTAGGTCCAACATTTTTTCCTACTAGATCATATTATCTTCCAAAACTAAATAAGCGAAGTCAAAAAGGATGCATGCAAAATTTTGCAATGAGTTTTTAAAAGATCAGCTACATTATTAGAGGATGGAAGAAGTATAGCTAGATTGTTATTCCTGTGAAAAACACTTTTAGTTGACTGTAAGCTCATTAAGTCAGCAGCAATGTGATAAGACTGACTGTTCAATTCTGAATGACATGCATTAAAAGACATTAACAAGGCAAAGCACAACTAGAGAGTGGATTTTGAAGTAAACCCTTCAGAAAACAAAAAGATGTAACAGATAAAATATGAGAAATGTTCAAAAGGAACTAGAGATGTTTGGTCTGGAGAATAAAGAACTTGGAGAATGACTTCATAACTGCCTTCAAATATTTGAAAAGCTACATACGAAAGAATTTATTTACTCATTTTCTGAGGTTCTAAAGAACAGAACCAATACATAAATCTATTTAATACTTAAAATCAGAAATTTTATTGGTGAATACTTTCTCCACTGATTTAGAAAGCAACAACTGTTTTCGTTTGTAGGCATCTTTTCTTAATGACTAAAGGGGAAAAATATGACTACCATCTGATGGCCAAGTAAATGATGATGGGCCTCTGGTCTTAAGTAATCAACCAATACAAAAAGTCCTCTACTAACCTGCCTGAAGCCTTTCTAGTTTGGGAGAGTATATGAGAAAAATCATCATCTTCAAGAACTTAGTCACCTCCATACCCTGAAGAAGCATCACAAAAGGACTACAGTGAAAAAACTATGTCCATTTCAAAAATAAAATTTTAAGGATGACAACTGACCTTTTTCTGTGAATTCTTAAATTGATTCAGTTTATTTTCAGTGAATATCAAATACTAATTTAGATTTTAGATTACCATCCAGTTTGATATTCAACAACTGGGTTTTTCAAACCTGATTATTATCATCATTCAAATATTAGTGCCAATATGTTATTAGATAGAAGAGTCAATATCATCATGGAGTTTTTACATTTCAATGGTAAATTTAAAGTCTTTCAACATTGAATGTTACCTTTTGTAGTGAGTCTGGCAAAAAAACAGTCTGGGGCTAATGAGTAGTTGATTTATTTTCATTTATTATGACAAAGAAAACTCTAAAATATAGTCTAGTTTTATTGTTATATATGCACCTGAAATTCAGTTTGAAAATGGACCTATATAACTCTATCTTTAAGGAATTAAGGAAGTTTTTCACCAGTAAATATTATTATACTTTTTTGCTTTCCTATAAAATTATACTAATCCTGTAATTTAAAACACATACAAAATACAACAAATTTAAAAATAAAGCTAAGAGTTGAATAAGTGGAAAGACTAATAAAATGGACAAATTATTGGCTAAGTTGATTTTTAAGAGGAAAAATCATCAATATCAAAAGCCAAAAAAAAAAAAGAGAAAAATGATTAATGATGAAAGGAAAATAAAAGAAAATGCTAGAAATTACTTTGCCTATTTATAGGTAAGTAAAACTGACAACTTAAGAGAAATATATGCAACTTTAAAAAATGAAAATAACTAGAAAAATAAATTAAATAACAATATTAGAACAAGAAGAGGAAACAAGGCATAAAAGAACTCCTAAGGAAAAAATATGCCCAGATAGATTATAAGTAAATGCTAGCAAATATTTAAATAACAACTCCAAATTATATATTGTTAGGAAAAACAAAAGAAGTCATCCTATAAAAATAACTTTTGTGAAATAAATATTATTAAAATAAAAATTTTAATATCCAAACCAAGGAGAGATAAATATGGGAAGAAAAATCACAAACCAAAAATTTATGATGAATATTAATGCAAAAATATTGAATAAAATATTAACAACAAGACTATAGCAATACATTCAAAAGATTTTATATACTATGAGCAGGCTAGATTTATACCAAGAATTCAGGGATGACTAAAGATTAGGAAAAATGTAAATGTTTATGTAATAGACCATTTTAATAGCAAAATAATTTTTAAATTAAAAGATGTAGAAAAAAATCAACAAAACATACTTATCTATGTATTTTTTGTTTGTTTGTTTTTTTGCTTTTTGCTGAGGCAATTGGGGTTAAGTGACTTGCCCAGAGTCACATGGCTAGGGAATGTTAAGTGTTTGAGACCAGATTTGAACCCAGGTCGGTCCTCCTGACTTCAGGGCTGGTGCTCTACCCACTGCACCACCTAGCTGCCCCTATCTATGTATTTTTTAAAAACAGAGAGCATAAAAATAAATGTACCTTTCCTATAAATGGTAAACCATGTCTATGAAAAACTAAATATTACAATAACCTAGCTAGAAGTGTTTCCATTAATATCAGAGATAAAATAAAAATGTCTTGTCACCACTGTTGCTTAATATAGTTATAGAAATGCTATAAGAAAAGCAAAAGGGATTCATAGAATATTCATAGGCAAAGATAAAACAAAATTACTATTTGTGGATATGATGGCTTACCTAAAGAACCCAAAAGATCTGTCTAAAATTAATTAAAATATTACTTTCAATAAAGAAACAGGATATAAAATAAAAGGAAGTGAAGAAGGAAAGAAATATTTATTAAGCTCCTACTATGTGCTAGGTACTATGCTAAGTGCTTAACAAAAATCACCTCATGTGAGCCTTACAAAAAACCTGTAAGGTAGATGTTATTAAGATCCCCATTTGACAGTTGAGGAAATGGAGGAAACTTGCTCAGGGTCACAAAGTAGACTTTTAAGGTCACATTTTAACTCAGGTCTTCCTGACTCTAGGTCTGGCACATTTTTTTCTTTGCTACTTAGCTGAATAAAAGGCCCACCAAGATGCACAAAAGTATTCGGTTTTTCTGCATAAATTTAAAAAATTAAGCAGAAAGAGAAGAAATTCCATTTTGAACAACTATAGAGTATATAAACTGAGAGTTCTATTATCAAGGCAGACCTAAAATTAATATCAACAGAATTAAAAATACTTTTCTGAAATAAAGGAAACCTTAAGACATGGAGGATATAATTCCCATAGTTCAGCTATGCCAGTATAATAAAAAAAAAATGGCACCATTATCTAAATTAACTTGTAGATTTGGTGACACACCAATCAAGCAACTAAGGTATCATTTTACATAGCTAAACAAAAAGCAAACATACAAACTATATATTTGGAAAAATAAAAAAGTAAAGAATTTCAAGGAACAAAAAGATCAAAAAGTTATTAAAAAATGAAGGGGAACTGGCAGAATCGTATTTTAAATTATATTATGAAGCAATAATGATTAAAACTAGTACTGTTAACAATAGAAAACTGATCAAGAAAACAGATTATATAATTAAAATATAGATACAATCAAATATAGTAATATATTTTTTGACAAAGCCAGAGACACTAAATAATAAGAGAAAAAAAATTCTGAAGTTCCATCTCATATGTATCAGATTTAAAAATATGACAAGAGATGAAAATAGCAATTGCTAGAGGGGATGTGGGAGGACAAGCATATTAATACAGTGGTAATGGAGCTGTGAACTAGTAAATCATTCTGGGGAACAATTTGGAAGTATATATACTCCACCAAAGTATGTATATGTTTGTGTGTGTATTTGTGTATGTACATATGTATGCATGGAACAGCTTCTATCTGGAGGATGGAGGGAAGTCTTTACTTTATGGTGAAATATAATTGTGGAAATAATAGTTATGAAGAAGGGAGTAGGGGGGAGGAGAAGAACATTGATAAAGCAGAGAAGAATAAAAGGGTGATTAAGAGGGATGAAAAATGTATTACTTGTTAAACTTATTTAAATGTGTGCATAAATGTGAATATGCATGTATACATATTTTTAAAAAATAATAAAATACTACATGTAGTTGAAGTTTACTTTCTTGTAGGGTTGCCTTCCCAATTCCTTGTGTTTTGAGACATTTATGATAACTGATTTTTTTAAAATGTAAAATGTAGGGGAAGGACATGCAGTGTTGAGAGCAAAATGATTTAAACATGCCTTGTAAAGCATAAAAGTAATCTATAACTGTGAATTATGATGATACTTTTAAAAAAAAAGTTTTTTGCCCCCCAAAGGGGATTGGTGTTGAGAAAGGAAATTAAGGGAATTTTAATTGAATGGTCCCAATTTCCTCACTGAAGAGTGTTTAAGCCATTTCCTATAATTGTGGAGATTAGTACAGCTTGTGGCAAAAGTAAAAAAAGATTAGAACAGTAAAGATGAGGAATGATATAAGGAGCATTATAATAATTGCAAAGTAGTTTGACCACTATGCAGTGTGGAAGAACATTGAAAATTCTCATGGACAAAATAAGCTCTTTATCATTACATTTGCTATTGGCATCTTAGAAGTCCTAAAGTAAGAGTTCTTAATCTTTTTTATTGGGTCATAGATCCCTTTGGCATGCTGGTAAAGCCTAAAGACTCCTCATAATAATGTTTTTAAGTAATTGAAAGAAATGCTATATTTCAGTTAGCAGAGATTAGTAAAAATAAAGTTATAATTTTTTTCCCATCCAACTTCATGAACCCTCCTAAAATCTATTTACTGACCTCTTAAGAAGGGAGGCAAGGATCCTAAGTTATGAAGCCCTGCCTTAAAGAAAGAATAGTAAATGATGATACAGACCCAAGAATGAGATTTCACTGGTTATGGATATCAAAAGGACAGAGGGGAAAAAAGGGATTTTATGGCATTAGCTAATCAAGCGCATAAGTAGCAGGCTATGGGATGCTAAGGATGATAACACCAAGACCTGATATTTGCATGGTGTTTTAAAGTCTGGAAAGTACTTTATAGACATTTATCTTCATAATATCACCATCAGCTAAGTGCTACTGATATATTATCCCCATTTTTCAGAAAATGAAAAACAGGCTGACAGATGTTAAGTTACTTGTCAAGGGATAACTGCTACCAAATCATCAAAATAGAATTCAAACTTAAGTCTAACTTCATCCCCTATTCTCACACTGCACCTACATACTCCTAACTATCCTTGCTGACGGATCTCCTACTATACTTTGTCTCAAAACTCTGCACTAAAGTAACTTTCATTGTCCCTGGCAGAGCCTTTATAAGAATAGGTACTATAGAAATCTTAGCCATTAGTGGAAACTATTTCCAGAGTGCCCAGACTCCAATTACAGAAGGGTATAAGAAGGCTCCTTCCAGCATTAGAGGGTCAAACCTCCCTACTTCTAATGTTTCTTGGAGACCCTCTGGAGCCTCAGATGTCAGGAGCTTCCCTTTTCTTCAATCTCACCAGATTCCTATTCTCACTGCTCTGGGGAGGACAAAACCCTAGGAACCACTGCCATAACTACAGGATATAGGAAGCAGGAGTAGGATAGTTTTTTCAGGTTAATGGAAAGTACTTTTTCCATCAGTTTTTGGTAAGGAAAATATATCTCATGTCCTAACTGGGACTGAACACATTTTCTAATAAAAACAGTGTTAAAAAAATGATTAATTCTATAATATTAGTACTACAGTTTACCTCCTCCACAGGTTAAAATGATTTCTAGACTAGCCTCAGAAATCAGTAGTCTTTTAAATATATTTTAAGACTATTTCTCTGAGAAAACAAATCTCAAGTTAAGAAAGCAACTTCTGGAGCATAACTTGTTTGCATGCTAAGGATTATCTGTTTGATATAGTTTTATCTGTCATTTTTCTGTAGTGTTTGATTAACTAGTGCATACACTGCATCAAGTCAACAATATTAAATGAAAGAAAAAAAGACCAAAACTGTATTAATTAATAAGGAGCCTTTTAAATTAAAATCTACAATAATGGTTTTCTTCATCAAGAAAGGAGACTGTGCCTCATTAAAACTCTGAATCACCCTAGCAACTTGCTCACTGCTCTGCACACAACAGATATTTAATAAGTATCTTCTGTTGCAGAAGAATAGAGTATTATGAAGACAGAGAACTTAATAGCAATACTTTATATAGTGAAGGTACTGGCTGAAATAACAGATTATCAATCCTAAAAAAAATGACTAATCAAGGAAATAAAACAGTGATGGGGTAAGGTGACTATCTGGATAAAAAATAAAGATGAAGGAGATGAATGAGTCAAAGATAACTGCAAAATTTTAAGCCTGAGAAAACAGAATAAGGAAGACCAAAGTTAAATTGGAAAAATAGGCCATTAGGTCCAAAAAGTTACCTTTAGGAATTCTCAGTGTTAAGCAAAAAAAGCACAAATACAAATATTTGGTAGACTGCTAAAGATATAGAATAACTGGAAGAAAAAATTGGAGATTATCAAAATGTTTTCATAAAAAGCCAAAGGAAGTGGATAAACTACAGAAGATAAACAGAGATGATCAAATGGTAAAGGACTGACCCTTTTGAGAGGTCAAAAGTAATAGGCAAGAGGAAGAAGAGGAGATAGTAAAGGTGTTGGGAGATAAAACAAGAATGTGACATTCTCTCAATACAACTGTTCTTTCACTTTTATGGAATTAAAAGGGACTCTCTAAAGTAAATGATGTAAAATAAACTATACTAAATACACTTGTTTTATGAACTGCAGCTTGTTTTTCCAAGAAAAATAATGAATCATCTCAAGTACACTGAGGTCACTGTTCCGTTTCTTGTACCCAAGGCTACTGTTTTTATTTCCCCCTTCAAATTTCATAGCATTAAAATTTCACTAGAAAGTAATATTTAACTTAGTTGAAATTTATAGATTTATATTTCAGATAAAAAGGTCATGGTATTTAAAAAGGGGAGGGGATGAGGGAGAAAACTTTCAAGCATGTACATTTAGTACAACCTATTTTTCAAAATATATGTTTTCTACTGCTCACATATGAGTGGCTTACTTTATAAAGCCAGACACCTGGAGACAAGGTGAGTGCTTTTTATAAAATAATGTCAGGGCACTCTTTGGAAAATGTATATTCATAGACTAGAATTTCAAATTTGTCTCTAATATAATTAAAGATTACTCTGAGGAGAGATTAAGTATTAGAATTTAAATGCAAAAAGTGACATTTACCTAAAGCTCGGCAGCCTCACTGATAACTATGTGTTCATATGTTTAAATTATGATAGGCTCACAAGAAAAAAAATGTTTATGCATTTAAATTAATCTAGAAGAATAGGCTTAAAAAAGAATTCTGGTCTTCAATTTTGGTTGTGTTGTTGTGTAGGACACAAGTAATACTGAAACTTTTATCTAACCTTTAAAAGGCATGAAAGCAAAAAAAAAAAAAACAAAACTGCAGAGGTAATCTAGTTAAGACAATATAGACAGAGCATAGAAAATAGTTGTGTGACTAAATTCTTCTAAATGATAGGCACATTTCTGCAGTTCTTCATTGTGAGAGCTCTTTATTCCCATCAAAGGATATGCCAAGAATACATCTGCTGGTTGGTCCAACAAAGGGGAAGGGTTTTAAATAAAAACCAGGAAAAAGTCAATTCCTCTTTCTTGCAAGAGCAGGCCCACTCATATACTAAGAGTTTTATCACTATACCCAAATTTGGGTATTGGGTAGCAGGTGATGAATTTTTTCAATCACAACTCCAAAGGTATCAGATATCAGGGAATACTTGTCAAGAAAGCACCCACACTGTTTTAAATATGTGTGTATTTATACAGATAGCTAGATAGATCTATCTATACACACACACACACACACATACTTTTGTACTTTTCTTATCAAATGTATATGATCAAACTGTTCTATTCCATTCTACTCTTATGAGAAATGTTAGTATTCAATTGTAAATTACAACTGTTCATTTCCCTAAATGTGCATAAATTTCAGGAGGGTGTGATAGTTCTTAATAGGGAACTAGACTCAAGCAACATACTCACGTATTGATTATAATATATACAAAACACAAATAATTTTTTTAAATAATGGCATTAATAAACAGAATCTTGATTAATCGATCTTTTTTTTTCCTTTCATGCCTGACTGGCTATTTAATATTCATAACTTATATAAAAGTACTAATGAACTACATTTACTCTACCATCTCAAAACTTTCTATTTACAATGATTTAAAGAGGTACTCAAAATCTTGAATCCTATGAATCATTAAAAAATATAGTATTAGTAAATATGGTGGTATCAAACATAAAAAATGGTCTAAATGAATCACATGCCATAACACACACACATCCCTTAAAGTTAAAACTATTATAAATAAAAAATTCTAATATAAATAAATAAAATCATGAAAATTACAAGACTGTGAAGAAACAAAACTAAAATGCTAAAAACTATGTCACAAAATTGGTGCCCCCATAGTAGTTTCCAACAACAAAATCCTAAAGATATCTTCATTGTTTTAATACACTCAAAAACTCAACATTCTCGTTCTCTATTTTCCCTATCCAAATATAATCTGAGAAAGAAAAACATTATGCTTTGTTCTCCAGTTTAAATATATATTCCAATATTAAAACTGACAGTTGATGAGAAAATGGAAGGGGTACATGCATAAGCAAAAGATTTATTAGAATCAAGTCTATGTGCACATATTTAAAGAAACAAAATATGCACATTTTAATTGTGGTAGCTAATTTTAACGCAAAATGTTTTTTCCTACTGAAAATGAAAAATTATTCAGGTAAAAGAAAACAATATTTTAAAAATTAACAAGAAGAGTTATAACTAATAATATTTTATTTTATAAAAGTAGGAAACCCAAATGTGTGCCTTCCCAAAGCTATTAAAATGCTTCAGTGTTCACCACAGAGCTTTCATTTACTCACTTCCGATGGGTGTGGTCCATGCCACTGTTAGGTATTTTTTCCACTTTTGCATTTTTCTGCCCACATATATTTCCATAGCTGTCGTATCCTGACACTAGTCTTGCTGCTGCACCTGTTGCTATTGAAAAGCCACAAATAAATCCCTAGAAAAGAAGCAGAAAAAAATAAATAAATAAACCAGTATACTGTCTCAATAGCAACAGTCACAGCCTGACACCCAGATGCCCGCCCTGCTTCTGTCTGTTCAAAGGAACAAAGAGCTTTCTTCTAATGACTGAGAGTAACAATATTCCACTGTTTGCCAGATTTTCCATCTAACTCAAACGGAAAATACCCCCAAGTAAGACTATGGGAAACACTATTTACAGTTGTAAACAAACAAAATTTTTGCCAGAGGGGGTTGATACATTTTAACAAAACCATATTTTAAATTAAAAAGTGTCAGAGGCAAAAGGAAAGAAACTTTTTTTTTTCTTTGAAGAGTAGCTGTAGCTATTTCTGTGCACCAGAATCATTCTTACCTCAATAAGCAATGCAAATGCCTCTTAGCAATAAAGTTTTAAACAAAAGAATGGATTTTACAATGCAGCATTTACAAAGTACTTTACATACATGGGAGACACAGAAAAGCATTAAGGATCAGTTATGCTTGTAAAGGTTATTTCATTACATGGCCATATGCATTAGCACAATATCTAAAGCAAACAGTGGGTGACTTTAAAGAGTATACTATTCTTGCTAAATCAAGAATGAACTGGATGAAATAAGGAAACAAAGACTTAAATTCAACCCAAGGATGTTCATGACAAGAAAGGGAAAAGAGATACTGGAATCACAACTGACCAATTAAATCTATTTGGGGAAAAGGCCAAAGTTTAAAAAAAAAAATCATACAAATTGCACTATAAAGTATTCATGTTTTATTGTCTTTATTAGACCAATTATTATGAAAAATAAGTCAGAGGCAATAAGCTGTATTAAAAATTTGCATAATTCTTAAGAAACAAAAGGTGAGATTAATATTAGAATACTAATGCAAAGTATCCATGCCAGATTTCAAGTCTGTTTTTGAAGTGAAAGTTCTATTTGATAATTCACATTTGACCATATAGGATAGTTAATACACATGAAAGAAACCAATCAAAAATGTTTTCCCAACTATTTTTTCTTCCCACCTCAAACTACATTCTGCCCTGAAATAGCAACTACTGTTGCCACAGAAGTTCCTCTAGATAGAACTGCCTTTAGCTGAAAAGATTAATAATTACTCCAACCTGACAGATTATTAACCACTCATTGATTTCATTTCACAGGATTGCAGATTTAGGTTCAGAAGGATTACTAAAAAGGAAATTGAGGCCAGAGGAACTGAATGACTTGCCAATATATTCATAGAGGTAGTAAAGTAAAGAACTGGGATTTGATTCCAGGTCTTCTGATTTTAAATCTACCACCATGTCCATTGTACTATGCTAAGAGGAGAAAAAGTCAATAAGACCCATTTGTCTACTCCCATAGAGCTGTTTTTCATTTTCCTCTTCATTTCTGCACATTTTTTTTTTACCTTTTGAAAGAGTTATTAGTCAATTTTCCAACATAACCGAGCCTCTGGGAAAAGCCAGAGGTGAATAAGAAGTGTGTCAGATAACTAGTCCTTCCTGCCTCTAAATTTACTAGCACCCTAAATCTTGAAAAGAAGACAGAAACAGAAAGACAGGCAGAGACAGAGGGAAGGAGAGCCATAAACAAGAACTTTTAATGGAATTCACCAAAGCAATCAATCAATAGCATTTATTAAGCACTTACTATGCACCAGGAACTTTGTAAAGACCAAAGAATACAAAGATAAGAGTACAAGGGGGTGGGCGTGGGGGTGGTTTCTTACACACACACACACACACACACACACACACACACACACACACACACAATCCCTGACTTCAAAGAACTTATCTTCTAATAGGAAAGACAGCAAACAAACCATGTACATACAAAATATATACTGTGGAAATGGAAGGTAGTCTCAGAAGAAAAGGATTTGCAGTGGAGGAGTACAGGAAAGACTTCTTACATTAGGCAGGAATTTAGGTGAGACTTGAAGAAAGCAAGGGAAGCCAGGAGACAGAAATGAAAAGGTTCCATCATAGAGAAGAGCCAGTAAAAGGTCACAGAGTCAGATGATAAGATTGTCTGGTACGAGGAATAGCAAAAAGGCCAGTGGCACTGGAATTTAAGATTACAGGGAAGGGGAGTAGATTGCATTAAAACAGAATTGTAAGGAGTCAAGTTCTACAAGGTTTTAAAAAGTCAAACAAAGGATTTGATCCTAAAAATAATAGGGAATCGCTGGAGTTTATTAAGAAGTATGGTCAGTCTGGAGAAGGAATGAATTTGTGTCCAAAGAAGAACTGGAACTCTTAATCGAACACCAGATAGATAATTTTGATTATATTAAGTTAAAAAGTTTTTGTACAAGTAAAACTAATGCAGACAAGATTAGGAGGGAAGCAATAAATTGGGAAATCATCTTTACATTTAAGAGTTCTGATAAAGGCCTCATTTCTACAATATATAAAGAATTGTCTCATATTTATAAGAATTCAAGCCACTCTCCAATCGATAAATGGTCAAAGGACATGAACAGACAATTTTCAGATGGTGAAATTAAAACTATTTCTAGTCATATGAAAAGGTGTTCCAAATCACTATTGATCAGAGAAATGCAAATTAAGATGACTCTGAGATACCTCTATATACCTGTCAGATTGACTAAGATGACAGGAAAAGATAATGACAAATGTTGGAGGGGATGTGGGAAAACCAGGACACTGATGCATTGTTGGTGGAGCTGTGAACAGATCCAACCATTCTGGAGAGCAATTTGGAACTATGCTCAAAAAGTTATCAAACTGTGCATACCCTTTGACCCAGCAGTGTTTCTATTGGGCCTATATCTCAAAGAGATCTTAAAGGAAGGAAAGGGACCCACATGTGCAAAAATGTTTGTGGCAGCCCTTTTTGTAGTGGCTAGAAATTGGAAACTGAATGGATGCCCATCGATTGGAGAATGGCTGAATAAATTATGGTATGTAAATGTTATGGAATATTATTGTTCTGTGAGAAACGACCAGCAGGATGATTTCAGAGAGGCCTGGAGAGACTTGCATGAACTGATGCTGAGTGAAATCAGCAGAACCAGGAGATCATTGTACACGGCAACAATAAGACTATATGACGATCAATTCTGAAGTACATGGTTCTCTTCATTAATGAGATGTTTCAAACCAGTTCCAGTTGTTCAGTGATGAAGAAAGTCATATACCCCCAGGGAGAGGCCTGTGGGATCTGAGTCTGGACCACAACGCAGCATTTTCATACTCTATTGATGTTTGCTTACATTATGTTTTCCTTCTCAGGTTTTTATTTTATTTTATTTTATTTTTCCTGTACAGCAAGATAACTATATAAATATATATACACATATCTTATCTGTCAAATATTTTAACATAATTAACATGTATTAGACTTCTAGCCATCTAGGAGAGGGGGGAGGGGATAGGAGGGAAAAATTTGTAACAGAAAGCTTTGCAAGGGTCAATGTTGAAAAATTACCCATGCTTATGTTTTGCAAATAAAAAGCTTTAATAATAATAAAAAAAAAAGAAGTATGGTCAGACCTGCATTTTAGAAAGATCATTTGGTAACTGTGTGAAAACTGATTAGAATGAGGGATTTTGTAGATCTGATGAGTGAATTGGATTTCGTAGTTTTGATTTTAATTTCTTTTACTTTAATATTATATCTGAAGCACTTTTCCCACAGTCATTGATTACATGCTGTTCTTTTATAAGTGTCTATTTATATGTTTTTACTATTTATCAACTGGGGAATACTTCTGGTTCTTAAGTAGTTATATCAATTCCTCATAAATCTTCAATATAAGATCCTTATCAGTTTTTTTTTTCAAATACAATGTTACTATTCAACTGCTTATGAATTCTGAGTAACTTATTTGTACAACTTTCAAGGTCTTCAGATTTTCCCCATAAATATAACAACATTACACTTCAGGGTGAACATAGAGCAGTGAAAGATAAGTAAGACTTGAGACAGAACAGGAGACCTTCTAGGACAATCCTAGAACACCTGAAAACCCCCAGCTCTGGGAGTTTAACTGGCAAAGTTTTTTTGTTTGTTTGTTTGGGGTTTTTTTGCTGAAGCAATTGGGATTAAATGATTTGCCCAGGTCACACAGCTAAGAAATGCTAAGTGTCTAAGACCAGATTTGAACTCAGGTGCTTCTGACTTCGGGGCTAATGCTCTATCCACTGTACCACCTAGATACCCCAACTGGTAATATATTAAATATCTCCAGGCTAACTCCACAGAAAAAGCAAGTGGGGAACCCTGGGGCTAACTGTATCTGGAGAAAGCCTCAGCCTGAATAACAAGAACTTTCAATCCACAGACAACTCAGGAGTCTTGGTTTGAGTTAAGACTGAGAGAACCTCTGCTGATTAGGAATGACTGGCCCAGCTGTGCTGCTGAGACAAGGGTCAAGAAGAAACCAACAAGCCTAGTGAGTACAAAAGCAGTGGGTCAGGGATGCTGCTGGATGCAGGTACTTTCAAGAAGGTAGAACTTTTGGTTTGGGGTTCCAGGTCATAGGGGAGAGCTAAAGTGAAGCTAGGGCACCATCCCTCTCCCCTCACCTCAGGATTAGAGGTACTTACACTAACAGTTTTTATTTTAAGTAAAGAAGGAAAAAAGCAACAACCGAAACTTACTATGGGAATGAAAAGTGAGGTTCATCTTCAAAGGAGGACAGTGAAGTAAAAATAAATAAATAAATAAATGAATGAATAAATGAATAAATAAAGAGAAGAAAAACCATCCAAGAAAAAACAGGATTATGGGGAAAAATTAACCAACTAGAAAAGGAAACTTAAACAAGAAATTAATTCTTTGAAAGAATAAAAACATAGAACAGAATGTGAAACAAGAAAAACAGTAGATCTGGAGAACAGATCAAGAAGAGAAAGCATATGAATAATTGGAATAGTTTGAACTGGAAAAAAAAAAGTTAGAACTGGGTAGACTTGTGATAGAGAGAACCATCTACATCCAGAGGACTATGGAGACTAAATGTGGATCATAGCATAATATTTTCACCTTGGTTGTTGTTCATTTGCTTGTTTTTTTCTTTCTCGTTTTCCCCTTTTAATCTATTTTTTTTTACACAGCATAATAAATGTGGAAATATATTTAAAAGAATTGCACATATTTAACTTATATTGGATTACTTGAAAGAACCTTGCCAAATAATGCAAGAAATAATCAAAGAAAAATTGTCCTGAAGTGATAGAACTGAGGGAAAGTAGAAATAGGGGAAAAAAATCCACAGATTACCACCTCAAAAAGATCTTATGTAGAAAATACATAGAATTGTTAACACCAAATTTCAAAACCTCCAGATCAAAGAGAAAATTTTACTAGAAACAAAACAAAACAAATTCCATATGCTGGAGCTACAATTAGAATTATACAGGATGTATCTGAAGTTACAATAAAAGACCGAAGCTTCTGGAATTATATATAGACAATTAAAAGAATTAGACCTATGGTCAAAAAATATCAAACCCAGCAAAACTAACCATAATATTGAATGGAAAAAAAAAAACAATTAACAAACTTACAGATTTTCAGGGCTTTGTCTCAATCTAACCTGAACTTAATAGAAAATTTAACACATAAGAGCCAATATCAAAGATTAATTTCAAGAAACTCAACCTGGATAAATTGATTATGTTTTTATATGAGAATGAAAATGAAAATATGTTTAAGATTGACATCAGTAATTGGGTAATTCAAAAGAAAGACTGGAGCAGAGCTGAGTATGATATGGTTCTCAAAAGCAAATCATAATTATGTTATATAAATGAGGTTCACAGGAAGAACCAACACAGAGACATTAGAGGGGGTGGAGGGTCAGTAGTTTTGAAAATCTACTCATGTTGGGAATGGGTTAAACAGCAGGGTGTGTGTGTGTGTGTGTGTATGTGATGAAGGGAATAACACCCCCAAGAATCTATAAAGAAATAAGAGGGGAGGGAATAGGATAAGGTGGAGTACAGAAGGTTATGTAGATTTGCAGTGGGACAAAGTGTACAGATTATGGTTAAAGTATAAAAAGGAAAGGCAAGGGTGGGGGGAGAAGATAAAGGAGGGATTCATGGATGGGAGGAGGTAAAGTAATAGCAAGTTGAATCAAGGAATAGTATTAAAATAGAAAAATTAGCAGGGATAGGAAATAAGAGCTATATACATACACTACAACAAGGAACAGGAGTAGAATTTATTAGAAAGTCTCAAAGGCAAACTTAAAAATTCAATTAAGAGAGAAATCTACATTACATGTCATCCATGTTAATATTGTTTTAGATGCATGTTTAACTGGAGCCTGTTTGGGCAAAGTGGGGAGAAAAGAGGAGGAAAAGAATAAAGTAAAAAGTGCACAGCAGAGAATAAAAGAATTACCTACAAGGAAGCAAAGAAAAGATGAGCAGTCATGAATATGATATCTTATTATATTTTTCTGAAATGGAAATTTATTGTTATATATTTTGAATCCTTTCTGATGTTCTACTGAGCATATGACAATTTTTTTTAATTTTCCTTTTCTGATATGAACAATTTTCAAATGATGAAATTAAAACGATTTCCACTCACATGAAAAGATGCTCCAAATCACTATTGATCAGAGAAATGCAAATTAAGATAACTCTGAGATACCACTACACACCTGTCAGATTGGCTAAGATGACAGGAAAAGATCATGATGAATGTTGGAGGGGATGTGGGAAAACTGGGACACTGATACATTGTTGATGGAACTGTGAATGGATCCAACCATTCTGGAAAGCAATTTGGAACTATGCTCAAAAAGTTATCAAACTGTGCATACCCTTTGACGCAGTAGTGTTTCTATTGGGCCTATATCCCAAAGAGATCTTAAAGGAAGGAAAGAGACCCACACATGCAAAAATGTTTGTGGCAGCCCTTTTTGTAGTGGCTAGAAACTGGAAACTGAATGTATGCCCATGAACTGGAGAATGGCTGAATAAACTACGATATATGAATGTCATGGAATATTATTGTTCTGTAAGAAACAACCAGCAGGATGATTTCAGAGAGGCCTGGAGGGACTTATGCTAAGTGAAACAAGCAGAACCAGGAGATCATTATACACAGCAACAATAAGACTATATGATGATCAATTCTAAAGGACATAGTTCTCTTGAACAATGAGATGTTTCAAACCAGTTCCAGCTGTTCAGT
Organism: Myrmecobius fasciatus; assembly: GCA_023553655.1. Lineage (NCBI taxonomy): Eukaryota > Metazoa > Chordata > Mammalia > Dasyuromorphia > Myrmecobiidae > Myrmecobius > Myrmecobius fasciatus. The sequence continues at coordinate 608,220 of JAJPUD010000584.1, forward strand.
GATGAAGAAAGCCATATATAACCAGGGAGAGGCCTATGGGATCTGAATGTGGACCACAACATAGCATTTTCACACTTTCTATTGATGTTTGCTTGCATTTTGTTTTCCTTCTCAGATTTTTTTTTCGTATAGATCCAATTTTTCTTGTACAGCAAGGTAACTGTATAAATATGTATATACATATTCGATCTGTCAAGTATTTTAACATAATTAACATGTATTAGACTTCCTGCTACCTAGGGGAGGGGGTGGGAGGTAGGAGGGAAAAATTTGTAACAGACAGCTTTGCAAGGGCAAATGTTGAAAAATTACCCATGTATATGTTTTGCAAATAAAAGGCTTTAATAATTTTTTCCTTTTCTCTTTCTTTTTCTATTTTTTTTCTTTTTTTGTATTTAGTTTAATTTTAAAAATGAAATAAAATAAACAAGGAAGTTGGGGAAGGAAAACTAAAAGAGAAATGGGAAGAATTCAGAGAGGACTTATCTCATATAATAAGGGAGAACAAGTAGAAGTCAGTACAAATGAGGAAGGGTCTGGGGTGAAGTAAACAAATTCAATTTCATCTGAAGTGATCAAAGCAAAATAGAACACATATACACATACAGAGTTTAATGAATAAATATATTTAATTCAATAGGAAAATTGAAGGAAACAATAATAGGGATAATAAGAGTACAAGGGAGGGATTAGTCATTAAGAAATCTAATCCTAATTTCAGAAAGCAAACAAGTTAAGGGAGAAAAAAATCTTTGTGACAAATCTCTGAAAAGGACCAGTTATCCAAGAAATCCAAGCTTTCTATAAACTGTATTTTAAAACATTGCAGCTTACTAAAAATTTGCTATATACATCAACCAGAGTGGTAAAGTGAACAAAAAAGGAAAATGACAAATGCTGAAGGGGCAAGAGGGGAAAAGTACATTGATCTATTGTTGGATGAACTGCAAATTGGAAGTATGACCAAACGTTACACTATTGTGTATATCCCCTGAATGAACAATATCCTGATGAGGTGTATACCCAAAGAAAATCAAATAAAGAGGGAATGTTTCCAAGTATAAAAATGTATATGTATGTATGTGCATAGATATACATTTACATAAAGAAACCCAATTTATACATATGACATGTATACATATATTTATACATATAACATATATAAGTATACATATTTATAGCAGCTCCTTTTTTTGTGTGTGTGGCAAAGAAATGGAAACCAAAAGAGTATTCCTCAATCATGAGATAGGAAACAAATTATATTAAATGAATTAAACAGATAGTTTCAGGAAACTACTTGGTAAGAACACATGGATTAAGATAGGGTGAAATGATCAAAACTGCAACAATTTAAACTATGTTATAAACTCTGCAAAAACAACTTGGAAAGATTTAAGAACTTTGATTAATACAGTCACCAACTATAACTAGAGATTCAGTGAAGAATGTTGTCTACCGCCTGGCAGCAAAATGATAAACTAATGTTAGAATGAGACCCATATACTTGGACATGGATGGTGTGGTAATATTTTGCTTTTATTATGCTTATTTGTTTTTTTTTCCCCTCTTTCAATGAGTGAGGGAGTATGAAAGAGAAATAATACTAATTTTTTGAAAATAAAATTTAAATTTTAAAAAAGTGAGTTTTAAAGAAACCTAGAGAGAACTATAAGAACAGATACAGAACAAAGTGAACAGAGCTAGAACAATTTATACAATAACAATAGCAATATGAAGACAAAACAGAAAACAAAGGAATTCTGATCAATGCAATAAATAAGAGGATTAAACAAGCATGTTACAAAGGCAACAGTCTTAGGGTACAAAATGAGACTTTTTTTGGACATGGACAGTAAGGGAATTTGCTCTGCTTGATTATGTATAATTGTTATAAAGGTTTGTTTTTAGTTTTTGTCTATTGTTTTTTTTTTCCTCCAATATTAGGGGCAGAAGGAAGAAGAGGAGATTGTAAGGAACAGAGAATAATTTTGTTAATTGAATAGAATATGAATAAATTTACATTAAAATCAGTTCCTGGTTTTATCAATTGGAGAATGATTGGAGAAAATTGAGTCAATTTTCTATATATTTTAGAAATGAGGCCTTTATCAGAATCTTTGAATGTAAAAATGTTTTCCCAGTTTATTGCTTTCCTTTTAATCTTGTCTACATTCATTTTGTTTGTACAAAAACTTTTTAACTTGATATAGTCAAAATTATCTATTTTGTGATTAATGATGATCTCTAGTTCTTCTTTGGTCACAAATTCCTTCCTCCTCTACAGATCTGAGAGGTAAACCATCCTACATTGTTCTAATTGGTTTATAATATCATTCTTTATGTTTAGATCATGAATCCATTTGGATCTTATCTTGCTATACGGTGTTAGGTGTGGGTCAATGCCTAGTTTCTTCCATACTAGTTTCCAATTTTCCCAGCAGTTTTTGTCGAATAGTGAGTTTTTATCCCAAAAGCTAAAGTCTTTGGGTTTATCAAACACTAGATTACTATTGTCATTGACTATTTTGTCCTGTGAACCTAACCTATTCCACTGATCCACCACTCTTGTTTCTTAGCCAGTACCAAAATGGTTTTGATGACCACTGCTTTATAATATAGTTTTAGATCTGGTACAGAAAGGCCACCTTCATTTGCTTTTTTTTTTTTTTTTCATTAATTCCCTTGAAATTCTTGACCTTTTGTTTTTCCAGATGAATTTTGTTGTTATTTTTTCAAGGTCTGTAAAATAATTTCTTGGGAGTTTGATTGGTATAGCACTAAATAAATAGATTAGTTTAGGTAGTATTGTCATCTTTATTATATTCACTTTACCTATCCAGAGCACTTGATATTTTCCCAATTGTTTATATCTGACTTTATTTGTGTGGAGAGCATTTTGTAGTTTTGCTCATATAAATCCTGACTTTTCCTTGGCAGATATATTCCCAAATATTTTATACTATTCCCAAATATTTTATATTATCAACAGTTATTTTAAATGGAATTTCTCTTTATATTTCTTGCTCTTGGATTTTGTTGGTGATGTATAAAAATGCTGATGATTTATGTGGATTTATTTTGTATCCTGCAACTTTGCTAAAGTTGTGGATTAATTCTAATAGTTTTTTAGTTGATTCTCTAGGGTTCTCTAAGTAGACCATCATATCATCTGCAAAGAGTGATAATTTGGTTTCCTCATGACCTACTCTAATTCCTTTCATCTCTTTTTCTTGTCTTATTGCCAAGGCTAGCATTTCTAATACAATATTGAATAGTAATGGTGATAGTGGGTAACCTTGTTTCACCCCTGATCTTATTAGGAATGGTTCCAGTTTATCACCATTACATATGATGCTAGCTGATGGTTTTAAATGGATGCTAACGACTATTTTAAGGAAAAGTCCATTAATTCCTATACTCTCTAATGTTTTTAATAGGAATGGATGTTGGATTTTATCAAATGCTTTTTCTGCATCTATTGAGATTATCATATGTTTTTTGTTAATTTGGTTATTGATATAGCCAATTATACTAATAGTTTTCCTAATATTGAACCATCCCTGCATTCCTGGTATAAATCCTACTTGGTCATGGTGTATTATTCTGGGGAGGATTTTCTGTAATCTCTTTACTAATATTTTATTTAAGATTTTTGCATCAATATTCATTAGGGAGATTGGTCTATAATTTTCTTTCTCTGTTTTTGTTCTACCTAGTTTAGGTATCAGTACCATGTCTGTGTCATAAAAGGAATTTGGTAGGAGTTCTTCATTCCCTATTTTTCAAATAGTTTATATAATATTGGAGATAATTGTTCCATAAATGTTTGGTAGAATTCATATGTAAATCCATCTGGTCCTGGAGATTTTTTCATAGGGAGCTGATTAATGACTTGTTCTATTTCTTTTTCTAAAATGGGACTATTTAAGTAATTTATTTCCTCTTCTGTTAATCTAGGCAATCTATATTTTTGTAGATATTCCTCCAGTTCACTTAGGTTATCAAATTTATTGGTATAAAGTTGGGCAAAGTAACTCCTGATTATAATTTCCTCTTCATTGGTGGAAAGTTCTCCCTTTTCATTTTTGAGACTAATAATTTGATTTTCCTCTTTCCTTTTTCTAATCAAATTAACTAGAGGTTTATCTATTTTGTTGGTTTTTTAATAAAACCAACTTTTAGTTTTATTTATTAATTCAATAGTTTTTTTACTTTTAATTTTATTAATCTCTCCTTTTATTTTTAGGATTTCAAGTTTGGTATTTGATAGGGGTTTTTTAATTTGTTCCTTTTCTAGCTTTTTTAGTTGCAAGCCCAATTCATTGATTTTCTTTCTCTATTTTATGCAAATAAGCAACTAGAGATATAAAATTTCCCCTTATTATCACTTTAGTTGCATCCCACAAATTTTGGTATGTTGTCTCATTATTGTCATTCTCTTGGATGAAATTAGTAATTGTGTCTGTAATTTGCTGTTTCACCCATTCATTCTTTAGGATGAGATTATTTAGTTTCCAATTGCTTTTTGGTCTATTTTCTCCTGGCCTTTTACTGCATGTAATTTTTATTGCATCATGATCTGAAAAAAAATGCATTTACTATTTCTGCCTTCCTGTATTTGATTTTGAGGTTTTTGTGTCCTAACACATGGTCAATTTTTGTATAAGTTCCATGAACTGCTGAGAAAAAAGTAAACTCCTTTCTGTCTCCATTTAATTTCCTCCAAAGATCTATCATAACTAACTTTTCTAACACTTTGTTTACCTCCTTAACTTCTTTCTTATTTATTTTGTGGTTTGATTTATCTAGTTCTAAGAGAGGGAGGTTGAGATCTCCCACTATTATAGTTTTGCTGTCTATTTCTTCTTGCATCTCTCTGAACTTTTCCTTTAGGAATTTCCATGCTATACCACTTGGTGCATTTATGGTTAGTATTGATATTGCTTCATTATCTATGGTACCCTTTAGTAAGATATAGTTTCCTTCCTTGTCTCTTTTAATTAGATCTATCTTTGCTTTTACTTGATCTGACATCAGGATTGCTATCCCTACTTTTTTTTTGTTCACCTGAAGCATAATAGATTCTTCTCCAGCCCTTTACCTTCACTCTGTATGTATTATTATGCTTTACATATGTTTCTTGTAAACAGCATATTGTTGGATTCTGGCTTTTAATCCAGTCTGCTATCCACTTCTGCCTTATGGGAAAGTTCATTCCATTCACATTCACAGTTAAAATAACTAAGTCTGTATTTCCTGCCCTCTTATTTACCCTAGGTTATGCTTTTCTCTTTCCCATCCCCTTTCCCTCCTCCCTAATATTTTGCTTTTGATAACCACTTCCCCCAAACAATCTTTCCCCTTTAGAGCCCCACCCTCTTTTTTACACCTTTCCCTTAATTCTTCTGTTTTCCCTTCTATTAGTCTTTCCCTTTCTTTTCCCCCTGTCCCTCCTGTTTCCTTATAAGGTAGGACAAGTTTTTTTTTTGATACTAAATATGTCTATTATTCCCTCAGAGCCAAATCTGATGAGATAAAGATTAACACAATCCTCATTCCCCCTTTTTTCCCCTCCATTATTATAGATTTCTTTGCCTCTACATGTGATGTAATTTCCCTTATTTTACCTCCTTTTCCTCTTCTTCTAGTGTTATCCCTTTTCTACCTCTAATTTCTTTTTCAGATTATCACAATAATTATAAAATCATAATAATCATAATATATTAATAAAATCAACCCTCATTCTATAAGTATATTCATAACATAAATATAGTTCTCAAGAGTTTTTTTTTTTCTTGTTACCTTTTTATGTTTCTCTTGAGTTCTGTGTTTGTAGATCAAATTTTTTGTTCAGTTCTGGTCTTTTCATTAGAAATAGGTGAAATTCACCTATACCATTGAATGTCCATCTTTTCTCCTGAAAAATAATGCTCATTTTAGCTGAATTGTTTATTCTTGGCTATAATCCCAGTTTCTTTGCTTTCCAGAATATCTGATTCTAGGCCCTTCAATCCTTTAAGGTGGAAGCTACTAGGTCCTGGGTGATCCTAATTGTGGCTCCTCGGTATTTAAATTGTTTCTTTCTGGCTTCTTGCAATATCTTTTCTTTGGTATGATAGTTCTGAAATTTAGCCACGATATTCCTGGGGGATTTAATTTTTGGGTTTCTTTCAGAAGGTGATCGGTGGATTGTTTCAATAGTTATTTTGCTTTCTGATCCTAAAATATTAGGGCAGTTTTCTTTCATCATTTCCTGGAAGATAGTGTCTAGGTTCTTTTTTTCATCATGGCTTTTAAGAAGCCCTATAATCCTTAGATTGTCTCTTCTAGATCTATTTTCCAGGTCAGTTGTTTTTCCTAGGAGATATTTCATATTTTCTTCTATCTTTTCATTTTTTTGTTTTTGTTTGATTCTTGAAGCCTTGTTAAGTCATTCACTACCATTTGTTCAATTCTAATTTTTAATGTCTTATTTTCTTCAGTTACTGTTTTTAACTCCTTTTGCAATTGACCAATTAAATTTTTTTGTTCATTGCATTCTTTTTCCATTTTTTTTTGCAATGATCTCATTTTGTTTCTCCATATTTCTTCTAACTCTCTTTTAAGATCCTTTATGCAATCTTCAAAGAAAGCCTAGTGAAATGGAGTCCAGTTTATGTCTCTCTTTGGGGCTTTACCTTTAGGGACCTCAGGATTTGAGGTCTGTTCTTCCCTCTCTCCATAAAAGCTGTCTATGGTGAAAGTTCTTTTTGGGTTTTATTCTTTTTTTTCTTTTTTAAAGGTGTTAGGTCTGTTCAAGGCAAAGGAGGGACAGCTGCTTTAATTTGCCCTGGGGCAGCTCTGCTGATTGAGTTATTTCAGGTGCTGAGCAGTTCTGCTGATTGATTGATTGCTTTAGGGTGCTGTGTAATGGCAGCTAGGTCTGGTGCTCTTCAGAGGTTCAGTGGTTCACAATCTGGCCCCCACAAAAGGCAGATTTTCCAAATCACCTGCTTACAATCAGGACAGATTGGCCCAAGAGGCCCATAGAAGACTCCCAGGTGTCTGAAAGGCATAACATTCCGACTCCTGCTCCAGCTCCCTGTTCTGCAGTCTGGGTTCAGCAGACCAACCCCCCTGCCGAATTAAAACAGACCTGTTTTAAAGTTCTTCCATGGTGTATCATTTTTTAAAAATGTATTTTATTTTGCTGAGGCATTTGGGGTTAAGTGACTTACCCAGGGTCCCACAGTTAGGAAGTGTTAAGTGTCTGATAGAAATGATATTCAAATTTGTAGGGAAATCACTGTTGGCTATAAATAAATCTTTTGCTTTTTGGAATATCACATTCCTTTTTTTTTTTTTTTTTAAATATCACATTCCAAAATTATCTCTTTTTTATAGCAGGTGCTTTCAAGTCTTATATGATCTTTGATTATAGTACCTTGATTTTTGAACTGTTTCTTTTTTGAAACTTACACACACATATACAATTATATATACACATTTATGTGTATGTACAGAGATATATACTTATGTATCTTTCTCTCTGTATATAGATCTCTTTACCCAAACTCTCTCTCTCTCTCTCTCTCTCTCTCTCTCTCTCTCTCTCTCTCTCTCTCTCTCTCTCTCTCACTCATACACACACACACACACACACACACACACACACACACCCCTTTATACAGGGGTGAGTGAGTATGTTTGTATGTGTTTAACCAAGCAGCTCTGATTTTTGGCTTTGATATTCTTGGAGATTTTCTGTTTGGAGTTTTTTTACAGAGATGATTAATGGATTCTATTTATTCTTACTTCTCTGGTTCTAATTGATTGACACAGTTTTCTTTTTTTGAAATATGGTGTCTCTGTTTTTTATTTGGATGTGGTTTTCAAAGAGTTTATTCCTAAATTATGTCTCTTTACTTTGCTTTCTAGGTTAGTTGTTTTTGATTCTGTGACATCTTCTGATAGTGTGCTTCTTCCCACCACTTCTATTGTAAGAAGGATGCCCAGGTCAACTATGTATTAATTCCACTCTAGGCTGATTGTCTTAATCTCTACAAGGCTTTCCACCATGATCTTCTGCTGAATATCTTCATCTTTCCACCAACTTCTAGCTTTCTTTTATGCTTTATCTTCTCCCTTAATGCAGCATAAAATGTAAACTACTCTAGGAGAAGAACTATCTTTCTTCCTGCTTATAATTGTAATTCCAATCTTTAATACAGTGCCTGGAACATAATTACATGCTTGATAAATGATTATTGACTAGATAAGATAACTTACAAAATTTTATTCTCTTTAAAAAAATCTCCTTACATTGGTTTAAAATTTTAAATATTTTATTTTTTAAACTTCTAAAATTCATAAATATTAAGTGAAATGAATATTTATGAATACCACAAAACAGATCAGTTCCAAGTTCTCTTCCTTCCTCGTATCCTTCCCTTATCCATTGAGAAGACAAGCAATTTGAGATACAGTATACATGTGAAGTCATGCAAAATATTTCTATATTAGTCATGCCCCTCCCCAAAAAATAATGACAAGAAAATAAAGAAAGTGAAAAAAGTAGGTTTCAATCTATACTTAATGTTCCTCAGTTCTCTTTCTGGGTATTTTTCATAAATAGCTCTTTGAAGGTGAATTGTATCATTTTCCAGATCAAAGGTATAAAGGTTTTCATGGTTGATCATCCTTACAATATTACTGTAACTATGTGAAATGTTCTCCTGGTTCCACTCACTTCAATTTGCATCAGTTCATATAAGTCTTCCCAGGTTTTTCAGAAATCATCTCCCTTGTTATTTCTTATAATACAATCATATGCCACAACTTGTTCACTCATTCCCTAATTGATGAGCATTGTCTCAATTTCTAATTCTTTGCCACCTCAAATACAGCTATCAATATTTTATATATACATATATATGTACATATATGTTTATATGTATATATATGTACATATATATGTATATGGAGAGAGAGAGAGAGAGAGAGAGACAGAGAGAGAGAGAGAGAGAGAGAGAGAGAGGGAGAGAGAGGTCCTTTTCCCTTTTCTTTGTTCTCTTTCATATGCAGACTTAACAAGGTATTTCTGGGTCAAAGAGTATGTATAATTCTATAACCCTTGGCATAGTTCTAAATTGCCTCCAGAATGTTGGATCAGCTTATAACTCCATAAATAATGTGTCTGTGTCCCATTTTCCCCACATGTCCTCCAATATTTATTATTTTCCTTTTTTGTCATATCAACAAATCTGATAAGTGTGAACTGGTACCTTAGAGTTGTATTAATTTGCATTTTTCTATCCATAGTGATTAAGAGCATTTTTTTCTTTCTTTTTTTTTTATAAATTTTATTTTTTTATTTTATTTGCATAACATATGTGTGGGTAATTCTTCAACAATAACCCTTACATAGCTTTCCGTTACACATTTTTCCCCCAACTCCCCACCCCTCCCCTAGATGGCAGGATATCCACTACATGTTAATTATGTTAAAATATTGGCAAATCGAATATATGTATACATATTTCCAAACTTGTCATTGTTGTGCAAGAAAAATCTTGTCTACACAAACAATATATCAGATAAAGGAAACACAATGTAAGCAAACATCAATCAAGGAGTATGAGAATGTTATGTTGTGGTCCACATTTCACATCCCTCTCTCTGGGTATATATGGCTTTCTTCAGTGAACAATTGGAGGTGGTTTGAAACATTTCATTGTTGAAGAGAGCCATGTCCATCAGAATTGATCGTCATATAGTACTGTTGTTGCCGTGTATAATGATCTCCTGGTTCTGCTCATTTCACTCAGCATCAGTTCATGTAAGTCTCTTCAGGCCTCTAAGAGCATTTTTTTCATCTGACTACAAAAAGCTTTGATTTCTTCATCTGAAAACTGCCTGTTCATTCATATCTTTTGATCACTCCTCAACTGAGGAATGATTTGTATTCTATAAATTTGAATCCATTCTCTATATATTTGAGAAACGAGGTTTTTTATCAGAAAAATCTCCTGTGAAAAATTACTAGTTTCTTGCTTTCCTTCTGTGTGCTGAATTTGTTTTGTTAGTGAAAAATATTTTTAATTTCATGTAATCACATTATTTTTTTAATGAACCTCACTATCTCTTGTTTGGTCTTAAACACTTCTCTTATCTATAGATCTGACAGGTAAATCTATACTTAATATATCATCCTTCATGTCCATAAATGATCCTTCTTACACATCTTTTATGTGAGATATTTTCCCCATTCTTCTTTTCTCTTCCTCCTTTTCCCAGTGCATCCTGCTTTCTTGCACATGCATTTTCTTTTCAAGATCATTCCAATACAACCGATTCACTCCCATAGCATCTGTTTATATAGAAAGATCCTTCTAACTGCCCTAATAATTACAAAATTCTTAAGTTATATGTATCATTTTTCCAAATAGGAATGTAAATAGTTTAATCTTATTGCATCCATTATGATTTATTTTTCTTTTCTGTTTACGTTTTTTTGCCTTTTTTTTTGAATCATGTTTGAATGTCAAATTTTCTATTCAGCTCTGATCTTTTCATCAAGAATTATTGAAAGTCTTCCATTTCACCATATATTCATTTTTCCCCCATGAAGAATTATAATCAGTTTTGCTAGAGTATTATTATTCTTGGTTTTAATACTTGCTTGTAGAGAGCCACAGACAATGGGGGAACTCTCGGTGATGTATAAGACCTTTCAGCCCAGAGGGAATCTGCTGACTATGTCTAGTTCAGCTCTCATCTCCCCTTAGGGTATCTCACCCTTCCTGAGAAGTGGAGGGGGGGAGGGAAGGTAGAAGGAAGATGGTGCATGACAACCTGTGTTCAACTTGAAATGGAGGTATTTGTAGTATAAGAGGCATTTACATAGTAATAGCAGGGTGCTTATAGTTAGCACATGCTCAATGTGCTGTGATGATGTAACTGTACTAAGATATTTAGGGGCTGAGAAGACTTGAAATAAATGGACTCCATCTTTGACCATCCTTGTGAGACCTTGCCTCTTCACTCCTCCACTAAGACCAAGGAATCAAGCTGGTCCTGAGATCCAGAGAGCTAGTCCTGAGATCCAGAGAGCTAGTCCGGTCAGAATATTTTGGCACCCCAGCATGGGGGCTCCAGAAAGCATAGTATATTTTTGCACCCCAACTTGGGGGCTCTAGAAAGTACCCTACATTTGCTCCTTTGTGTTCTTGAATATCACATGTCAAGTTCTCCATTGCTTGAATTTGGAATACTAAATCTTGTGTGATCCTGACTGTAGCTCCACAATATTTGAACTGTTTCTTTCTGGCTACTTGAAATATTTTCTCTTTGACTTGGGAACTCTGGAACTTGGCTACACTATTCCTGGGAATTTTCATTTGGGGATCTCTTTCAGAAAGTGATTGGTAGATCCTTTCCATTTGTATTTTATCTTCTGGTTCTAGAATACTGGAGTAGTCTTCCTTTATAATTTTTTTGAAATATGATATATATGTTCTTTCTTTGAGCATGGCTTTCAGGTAGTCCAGTAATTCCTAAATTACCTCTTTATTTATTTTCCAGGTCAATTGTTATTTCAATGAGATATTTCATATTTTCTTTTTTTTTTCATTCTTTTGGATTTGTTTTATTGTTTCTAGATGTCTCGTGGTATCATTAGCATCTACTTGCCCAATTGTAGTTTTAAAGCAATTATTTTCATTTTATATTTCTAGATGCTTATTTGAATAAAAGAGAGAAAGAGAAGATTGATGAATTGGGCATGCAACTAAAAAAGCTAGAAAAAGAACAAATTAAACTCCCCAATTAAATACCAACTTTAAAATTCCTGAAAATAAAAGGGGAGATTAATAAAACTGATAGTAAGAAAACTATAGAACTAATAAACAAAGAGTTAGTTTTATGAAAAAAAAAACCCCAACAAAATAGATAAATTTTTAGTTAATTTGATTAGAAAAGAGAAAGAAAGTCAAATTGCTAGTATCAAAAATGAACAGGGTGAATTTTCCACCAATGAAGAAGAAATGGATGAATGCTTACAAATATATAGATTGCCCAGATTACTAGAGGAGGAAATAAATTACTTAAATAATTCCATGTTAGAAAAAGAAACTGAACAAGGAATTGTTTTCTTCAGAGAGGTTTTCTACCTCTTCTCTTTTTCCATTTGGGCAATTCTACCTTTTTTTTTTTTTTTTTTGCTGAGGCAATTGGGGTTAAGTGACTTGCCCAAGGTCACACAGCCAGGATGTATTAAGTGTCTGAGGCCAGATTTGAACTCAGGTCCTCCTGACTTCAGGGTTGGTGCTCTATCCACTGTGCCACCTAGCTGCCCCTCAATTCTACCTTTTAAGGACTTTTTTTCACCAGTGAAGTTTTTCAGCTCTTTTTACCATTTGGCCAATTCTATTTTTAAGGTATTATGTTCTTTGTTAGTTTTTGTGTTTATTTTATCAAGCTATTAATTGTCTTTTCATAGTTTTCTTGATCACTTTCATTTCTTTTCCTAATTTTTCCTCTACTACTCTTATTTGGTAATAAGGTTGTTTGTTTTTGTTTTTTTTAACTTTTTCAGGAATTCTTGTAGAGCTTGAATCCAAGTCATATTTTTCTTTGAGGGTTTGCTTGTAGCTGTTTTATCACTGTCTTCTTTTAAATTTATGTCTTGAGCTTTCCTGTCATCATAACAGCTTTTTATGGTCAGTTTTTTTGTTCTTTACTCATTTTCCCAGCCTGTTTCTTGATTCTGAAACATTACACTAAACATGGACTCTATTCTTGGTAGTTTCAAGTTTTTTTGCACTTTTCTTTTCAGAATTTATTTTGAAGCTTTAAAAGTTTTCAGTGCTTCCAAGGTAGTGTGATCTGGGAAGACCTATGGTCAATGCTCTGGTTTACATTCTGGTCTTTAGAGAGGATCCATCATAGCATGATCCTGATCCCTTAAAGCTACAGATGATAGGGTCTCTCTCAAGGGCTCTGCTCCCTTTAGATTTGAAAGTGCTCCTCTGAACCACAGAATTGCAATCCGGAAATGTTATAGATAATGGAATTACCAAACAGTACCTGACCTGAACCCAGTCCTGCATGGGGGTCCCCTATAATATCTAATTTGCTGTCTAATACACTTACCATTTCTAGCTTTAGAGCTCTGGGATTTGCTATTGCTATTGTCTCCACTTCCAATGCCCATAACTTGTACTGCTGCTTTGGGCCTTCAAATTAACTTCCACCCCAGTGTCACAAACCTAGATGTCTTGTACTGGGAAAAAAAGGGTCAATATAGCTTTTTTTTTTTTTTTTTTTGCTCTGCCACTACAGAATCCAACTTGAGGCATTATTTTACAGTTGTTTGGAGGAAAATGTTGGGAGAACTCAGCTGTGATATTACATTGTTATATATCTTGTTCTCATGAAGTTGTTGAATTCTGTTGCTCCATCCTGTTCTATTTTATTTTGTCTTTAAGGACAAACTTCTTTTTGTTGTTGTTGTTTTTAGTATTTCTGTATTATTTTTTTTGATTAAAGCTTTTTATTTTCAAAACATATGTATGGATAATTTTTCAATATTGACCTTTGTGTTTTAATTTCCTCCCCTTCCCCTCATCCCTTCCACTAAATGGTAAGTAATCCTCTTAACATGGTAAAAGTATATATTAAAGCTAATATATGCATACATATTTATGCAATTATCTTGCTGCACAAGAAAAATCAGATCAAAAAAGAAAAATGAGAAAAAAATAAAATGCAAGCAAACATCAATAAAAAAGAGTGAAAATGCTATGTTGTGATCCACCCTCAGTTTCCACAGTCCTCTCTCTGAGTATAGATGGCTCTCATCATCACAAGATCACTGGAACAGGCCTGAATCATCTCATTGTTGAAAAGAACCACGTCCATCAAAATTGATTATCATATAATCTTCTTGTTGCCATGTACAATGATCTCTGCTCACTATTTAGCATCAGTTCATATAAGTCTCTCCAGGCCTCTCTGAAATCATCCTGCTGATCGTTTCTTATAGAAAAATAATATTCCATAACATTCATATATCATAATTTATTCAGCCATTCTCCAACTGATGGGCATCCATTCAGTTTTCAGTTTCTTGCCACTATAAAAAAGGCTGCCACAAACATTTTTGTGCATGTGGGTCCCTTTCCCTCCTTTAAGATTTCTTTCATCAGTGAATCAGTAGAATTCTTAGTAAGATATTTTATGCCTTACAGTACCATATTAAAAGCAGCATATTGAATGAACTGAAAAAGGGAGAAAGTGGAAGTTACTTATATTAAGCATTAATTGAAGTTATATACACTATGAATAGAGAATTAGAACAAATATAATTTAAAATATAATTTTTCTTAAATTTCTGAGAAAAAGATACAAATCAGTAGAGTTTCATCTGAAGGTTTTCAAAAGAAAAAGAAAACACTATTTTAAATGTAAAGGACCAAAAGCAATCAATTAAAAAGTAAACATTTATTAAATACCTGCTAGGTGCCAGACATTATGCTAAGTGCTGGAGAGGGGGTAAAGGGGAGAAGATAGGGAAGGCATAGGACAGTCCCTGCCTTCAAGGAGTTTATAATGTAATGGAGGAGACAAACAATCATCAAATATATACAAAACAAGATATACACGGGATAAACAGGAACTAATTAATAGAGGAAAGAATAGACTTAAGAGAGGTTAAAAAAGGCTTTGTATAACTGCTAGGATTTTAATTGGAACTAAAAAAAAAGATAAGGAAGTTCTTAGTTGGAGCACAGAATTCCAGGAATGGAGAGAGAATGCCTGGAAGTCAAGAAAGGTTTGAGAAAATTAGATTGTATTAATAGGGGAAATGATTATAGAAGGTAATAGAATAAAGAATTTTTTTTATAAATATCTATTAGGAAGAAATCACTAGATAGAAAATAGACTACTTGTAATGTTAACAATGGTATGTGAAATCTTAAAATGACTGAGATATTGAAATACTCTCAATTGCTCCTGCAGAAGGCTCAGACAAAAGAAGACAATCTAATCTCAGTATGAGACAACTAAAATCAGGTAAAGAAATATAAGGAAACTAAAGTCAAAGAAAAGCTAATTTTCATTTAATGACTAGTGAATGGTACTACTAGAGGGGAAAACAATTAAATAATTGATGAATTGTGTTAATTTACATACTGAAGTACAACTTTTATTTCTACTTTAGGTTATAGCTTCTTCCTTGACAATTTCACAATGAATTATATGAATGTATGTTTGATTTCCCAGTTGAACAGTATGGTACAATTTACAGTAGTAAACCTAAAGAAGACTCAGCCAGTAATTTCATGGATTAACATTTAGATCATGGCAGAAGACTTTAATTAAATGATTGCCCTTGATGAAAAGTATAAAGAAAATTCCATTTAGTTTGTTCTTTTTTGTTCCATAATGGGAAAATGACGTTGGTGTAGCCATTAATTTGTCTAGTTTCTAGTCTCAAAATACATGAATATAGTTTCCTATATCTGCCACCCTACCCCTAGTCATGTGAGCTCAACCACCTGAGATTATCATTAATTTCCTTTATTGTTTCCCTAATATCTAGCCAATCACCAAGTTCTGCTTGAATCTTATATAGCTCTCATCTTTTTTCAATCCTACCGGATAACAGTCTCCTAACTAATCTGCGCCTTTTTCCTCTGTCAAACATTGTTGATATTTTATCTCATTTGAGCCTCACAAAAATTCTGTGAAAAAAAGTATAGCAGGTATTATTGTTGATATTAAAGATAAAGAAACTAAAGATCAGAGAGGTAAGTGACCTGTGGTCACACAGTAAAGTTTTAGAAGTGCTTCTAACTTTCTCTCCCCTTTGCAAAAGAAAAGAAGTTCTATTTTGTGAAATATTACAGCTTCTAACTTGGAGAATCTGGCTATAATGTAAAGGAAGTAACGTGTTCACTTTTCCATTTTATTGCAAAAGGGATAGAATTTTACACTTTTAAAAGCACACCAAAATAAGTACACATATTTGACCCACAGATAATACAGATAAAGATATTTCCCAAGGAAGTTGATTATAAAAACAAAAAGTTCTACATATATTAAAAAATCTTTAAAATATAGTTTATAAGCAAAATAGTTTGTAAGCATTTTCTTTTGGGTAGAGGCAAATACCTATAATGCTGATGCACATTATTTCAGAAATAGCTAAGCAAGTTGTGTACATGAATATAAATGGAATATTATTACTATATTTTAAGAAATAATGACTTTGAGGGGGGAAGGATACAGGAGGAAATTTAAGTAATGTAAAAGCAGAATAAAACTATAAAATATATTTTAATAAAAAATTATGAATGTGATAAATATAGGGAAGCAAGAAGACTACTATAAAGTGATACAGAGTGAAACAAGCTGAACCAGGTAAATAAAACATATACAACAATAACAAAAGGAACAATAAGAACAACAATATGAAGATGATGAAAGTGAATTCTGTTTAACTATGACTAAGCTTGTACCTAAGGAAGAATGATCTCTTTGACAAGAGTCAAAGTCTTTAAACTGCAAAAGTGGAAACTATGAATGTACAATATTATACAAATTCAGACTTTTCACCCTGCTGATTACTTTTTTTTTTTTGGATTTCCTTTCCCATTGATCCTCTTTTATTCTTTTTTTTTTTTTTTAAATAGAGGATGGATCTCTGGAAGAAAAAGGGGGAAGAATACACTCAGAATGTTAAGTGATGTAAAAATAAAAGACAGTAATAACATTTATTTTTAAAAAACTATAAATTTTATATATGTAAGATTATCCATTGGACAGCTATTGAAATTTTTCCTTCTATTAGAAGAACTGTATAATAAGTTATGCTAAGGAGTTATTACATATTTAAAAATTGTGAAATGTCATTCTACTAGTCATATACATCCAGAGAGAGGCCTGTGGGAACTGAGAGTGAACCACAACACAGCATTTTAATTCTTTCTGTGAATATTTCCATGCGTTCTGTTTTCCTTCTTAGGTTGTTTTTTTTTTTCTTCTCTTTCTAGATCTGATGTTTCTTGTGCAGTAAGATAACTGTATAGATATGTATACATGTATTGTACTTGTCATATAATTTATCCTATCTAGCATGTATTAGATTACCTGTCATCA
>JAJPUD010000585.1:0-13215 GCA_023553655.1 Myrmecobius fasciatus
ACATTTCTTTCAACACTGAAAGCAGCTAGAAAATTTAGAAAGCAGGGATTAGAAAGATATATAAAGGATAGCCAGCCATGGGGTCTGTAGAGGAATAATGTAATGAATAAGGATGTCAAGGAGGCAAGTTTGGCTAGCATGTATGAGGAACCATAACATGATGACTGCCTAGAAAGATGGGATCAGCCTGCAAAGACCTCTAAGTACTAAATAGAAGAATTCTTATTTTTGTTCTACAAATGAAAAGCAGTACTTCTTGAGCTCCTTGGGCAGAGGAGTTATATGATGAGCTCTCTCAGTTTTATGGATCTGACTTTGGTAGTAGTTTGGACAATGGAAATGGGAGACAATAACCTGAGGCTTTGGGGAGCTTTATCTATTATTATTACCTTAGGCTATCACTACTACTATTACTACTGCTATTGCTGCTGCTTCTACTCCTACCACTACTAGTAGTAGCAATAACAACAATATCAAAAATATTAACTCTTTCTGGAAATCATCTATCTTATACTTGATTTTTGCCCCAAGGTATCCACTCATGGCTAATGGTCAATAAATTTAAGAGAATTGTCTATTCATGCAAGAATGTTTGTGGCAGCCCTTTTTGTAGTGGCTAGAAACTGGAAACTGAATGGATGCCCATCAGTTGGAGAGTGGCTGAATAAATTATGGTATATGAATGTTATGGAATATTATTGTTCTGTAAGAAATGACCAGCAGGACGATTTCAGAGAGGCCTGGAGAGACTTCATGGACTGATGCTGAGTGAAATGAGCAGAACCAGGAGAACATTATACACGGCAACAGCAATACTATATGATGATCAATTCTGATGGACATGGCTCTCTGCAACAATGAGATGATTCAAACCGGTTATAATTGTTCAGTGAAGAAAGCCATGTACACCCAGAGAGAGGGATGTGAAACGCGGACCCCAACATCACATTTTCATGCTCTCTATTGATGTTTGCTTGCATTGTGTTTCCTTTCTCTGATTTTTTTTCTTGTAGATACGATTTTTCTTGCACAAAAAAGATAAGTGTGGAAATATGTATACATATATTCGATTTGTCAAGTATTTTAACATAATTAACATGTAGTGGATATCCTGCCATCTAGGGGAGGGGTGGGGAGTAGGGGGCAAAATTTGTAACAGAAAGCTTTGTAAGGGTTAATGTTGAAGAATTACCCATACATGTTTTGCAAATAAAAAGTTTTAATAAAAAAAAAGAATTGTCTATTCAAAGTGAAGTGATAACTTAGCTACACAAGATCATCATGTAGAATTTTTATATTTGTTCTTCATCAATAAAATAGGAATAATCATTCTCATATTATCTAATTTCCAGAAATGTGAGATTCAAATGGTATAATATAAAGAAAGCACTTTGCAAACTCTGAAGACAGCCCTAGAAAAATACAATTGTAACTGCCATTGCTTTGTTACTGTGGACAAGTTCATAGTAGTGTAAGCTTCAATACATTACAAACAAGGAATTAGGAAAGACAAATGAAAGACATCACAGGTAACAATATGGATATAGATTATATATGTATTATGTGTTAGTGAAAAAAGATCTGGTTACATAGTGAAAGTCATAAGAAATTGGTGGCCATGTCATGTGATTCCTTAGAATATAATCTATGACAAGAGAACACAAATAAGTCCCCAACCCAAAGGTAAATACTATGTGGTAAGGTGTGGTAAACACCTTGAAGGAAGACATGGACAAGAGTTCCTAAGGCTGAGCTGGCACTAATGGGTGCATAGCTGGAGGGAATACCAAAACTGATGAGATCACAGTGTCATTTATAGATTCCACACAACATTATGATTACTACTGATACCTCCAAGACCGCCGCTTCTATTCCTGCCGTGACCACCATTGTTACTGCTGCTCCTTTTGGAAAATCAGAGGTGATTTTCAATGTTTCTACAACTCTTTCAAGTCATCAGACCAAAACTTTAGACCTGGGAGGGACCTTCAAGGCCAGTAGAGCCACTGTCTCATTTAACAGAAAAGGAACTGAAGCCCAGATTGCTGAGTGACTATTTCTCAGTAGTTTTAGACAGCTTCCTGGAGTACAATGAGGTTAAGTGACTTGCTTAGGCTATTCACTTGTGAGTTCAAGTGGTAATTAATTCCACATTATGTTCCTCAGAGCTCTCTCTGTGTCTAGTTTCTTCCTGTTAGCTTTTAGGAGGAGCAGGGGAGGTGAAGAGCAGATGTTTTTGTGGATTGATATAATTGAAGAACTTCTTTGAGATTTTCCAAGACATCTGAATTGTAGACCCAAGTGGCTTCTGGCAAACTAGGTCTTGAATCACAGCCAGCTTCCTGAAAGTCATCCAACTCAGACCAGCAAAGATTCATGTCTTCGTTCCTTCTGGTTTAGAGGGCTACTGCTCTCCCCATTTCTAAGCTGTGCCTTGTAGTTTATGCTGCTGTCACCGCACTGCTCCCTGGTTTAGGGACTGACTCTGAATTTCCACTTTCTGTGTTGTCTTTCCAGGTCCAATTATATAACATTCAGGTTAACTGTAAGAATTCTTTTTCTTTTCTTTTCTTTTTGCCTGAGTGCAAAGAATTGTATCTAGAGTTTACTTTGTTGTTCAGATCTGAGTTTTGGGGAAACTCCTTTCCATCATGCACAGCAGCAACACATCTGTACCTTACAGCCTTGGAAGTTGGTCTGACACACAGAAAGGTCAAGGGGCTTGTCCAGGGTCACACAGTCAAAATGTTTCAGGAACAGAACTTAAATCCACTTCTTTCTGTACCCAAAGCAAACCTCTTACGCACTGTGTTTTGTTGCTTTTTTCTGGGATTTGTTCTTGGGAAAAATAACTAGAGGACTGCCTACTGACTTCCTTTTTTTTCTGGAAAACTGTATTTCCCTCCTCAATTGCTATGACATTCCCCTCAGCAGCAAAGGCCTCCATCTGTTCTAGATACCTCTAGCAGTCTTGATTTCCTTTGGTCAGGAGCAGAGCTTTCCTGCCAATCTACTATCAAAGATAGATTTGGTTGGTTGGTGGTTATGAAATGGCAAGAGAGCTTAGACATAATGGGAAAGAGCATGGGACATAGACAATAGGTAGAAACACTGACCAGAAACCCCCAAAATCTAAGAAGTTGATGCTGGGGGAGTTGCCTCCAGGGAAGGGAGCAAAGCAGGACTGGGCCAAGGGTAACCTTACCAGCTCGATGTCCAGGAAGGAAAAAACCCCAAACCTGAGCCTTACAATAGTCACATTCAGAGAGAAATTAAAGAGAGAATAAAGAAAGAAAAAGAGGGAGAAGGGAGGAGAAGAGGAAGTATGGGAGAATAAGGCAAGAAAGAAGATGAGGGAGAGGAGAAAAGAAATAAAAGAGGAAGAGAGAGAATGTGAGTATATTTGGAAATCATCTCTTAAAAAATAGAATAGAATCTTATTTGTCTAGGATGGTACAGATTACTAACAATAAGAAATAAACAAGGGTCTTCTCTCAAGGCCCTTTCCAGCATTATAATTCCATGAGAATATGTTAATTATTTCTCCGTGATAAATTGGATTTAACCTCAAGTCCTACAATTCAGGCCAAGAAGACCTTGGATAGAACATTACTGCATTGTGAAATCTAGCTCTAATCACTGTTGAAAACACTAGGGTAAACAACCCATAGCAGAGCACTGAGAAGACAGATTTTTTTCATTCTGATTGATAAATTCTCAACCCCCTAAGTGACCTCAGGTTCCATCTGCCCAAAGTGCTCTCCTTGGGGAGCTGAGTGCTTCTTGAATTCTCTCTAATCACAGCCTCACCTCCCAGAGGGGCTGCCTTCTGCATTACACTTTCCACTATATGGAAGGTATCAATTCTCTCCTCTTCAGAGAAATGGGCTGCCCTTCCTCTTACCTTTTGTCTTCCCAAAGTCCCTCAGGAATTGGTCCTCCCTCCCAACATGGAAGCATGGAGGTTCACTCTGGGGCAGCTCCTGATTACAGGGGAACAGAATGGCTGAGCAGACCTCAAGGCCTTGACGACTTTGGTCTAGAAGGTCAGTCACTAAGTGCTTTCTAAATGCCTCCTTTTTTCCCCTCTCAGGGAGATGCCATCCTGAAAGAAAAGGCCATTCTGAACTGGGAGCCCCATCCTGTGCTGATAAGGAAATGGTGGTTTTAAGAAAACTAAAATGTGGGTCAACTACCTAGCAGGGAGCAGTTATAAAGCCAGGATTTCATTGGGAGGGAGAACAGACTTTATTAAGAAAGTGAATCCATGGGAAGTTTTAGATATTTTATAGTTGGAAACCAAATTATATTTCAGAAAGATGCTACCTCATTTCAATGGCATATAACGCCATTTTTATCAGAAGTTTTCCTGACCACTACCATCACCATCTCCAACTACCAGCATCTTCTACTCCTAAATCAAATATTCAAATCTAGGACATTATTGGTCTGGACTTTGCTCACAGAACACAATCTATCCATTCCTAATCATCCAGTGCCTGTCTTCAATTTCCACCTATACATTTCCCTCTTTCCCAAATTACTTGTATGTACTTTGTAATTTTAAAAAATGGATATTTGTTGTCATCTCTTACTGACTGTGGGCTGCTTGAAGTCAGGATCTTTTTCATTTTTGCATGTGTATTATTGAACATTTGTTAAGTGCCTACTATGTGCCAAGTGTTGGGAATACAAAAAGAGTTAAAAGATATTCCTTCAAAGACCTCATTATAATGGGGGAGACAAGATGCAAATAACTATGTACAAATAAGTTACACACAGAATAAAAAGGAAATGATGAACAGAGGAAAGTGCAAAAATTAGAGGGATTGGGAAAGACTTCTTATTAAAGGTGGGATTTTAGTTGGGAATACAAGGATGCCAGGGAGGTCAGGAGGCAGAACTGAAGAGAGAGAATATTGCAGGTGTAATAGATAATCAAGGAAAATGCCCAGAGCTGAGAGATGGAGGGTCTGCATGGATGAGCTGCCTTTACAGATGGAATACCCCTAACACCTAATACAGTACCTGGAGGTGGTAGGTGGTGAGTAAAACTTGATTGGTTAAGGAGAAAAACCCCAACCCAGGGATTCTATCGCATAACTTGAGAGTCAAAGAAAGGGCTACACATGTATAACAAGGCAAAGCTGTCACCCCTCTTCTAATCAAGTGGTGTCTTATCACCATTCTTCTTATTTTTTCCAAACTCAAAAAGATTTGGGAGTCATGACCAAGACACAGAATGATGTCATCCCTATGTACCTTCTCTTTATAATGAATGCAAAATCACAATTTATTCCTCATCCTCCACAGAGTTCAAAGAACTCTTAGGTTGAGCTCCCACAGGATGCTTATCCTATGGGTTATTAGCCAATAATGCTCTCACATCTGGTTAGGGAACATGTTGTGATTGTTCAAATGGGCTAATTTATTTAAAGTAATTTGCAAACCTTAAATTTCTATGTAATTTTGGGATCTTTAAATAAATAAATAAATAATGCAGATAAAGGTTAGATTTAGTTAATAGGTGTCTGGGGCTGGATTTGAACTCAAGTGTTCCTGACTCCAGCACCAGCACACTATGCACTGCACCAACCATAAAAATAAAAATCGCAATACTTTTTCATCTAATTTTAAGCTGATTGAGTAAATCAGTCAAGTCTCCCAGCCACCTTAAAATACTAAAGTTCCCTAATATCTTTGTGAGTAACACTGTTTTAATTAACCAATAAACCAAAGATTTTAGATTAAATGTGAAAAGTTCTTGAAAGAACTAGAGTGCTATGACAGGAATAGTGTTCAGATTGGCTGTAGAAACTTAGTTTCTCCCAGTGGCTAGCCTATAAAATAGAAGATCAATTTAGAACCCAAGTTATTTGAACATTTGTTAGAGGAAAGATCGTGACTGCAGAAAGCTATGAAAAAGGAGCTTTCTGGCTATCTCCCCCTGAAAGGGAGATGCTTGGGGGGTGAGGGAGGGAAGAGCATTTTAGCTTTGGCCTTGGTCTCCAGTGTCAACACAATACCAATTATGCTATTATTTACTAGAGGAGTATATTGCAAGGTATTGCATATTACAAAGGCTATAGAAGATCTAGCATCTTTCATCTTCCTCCTGGTGTATGAGCATCTTCCCCTGAAACAGCAGAGGTTGGTAGTAGTGTCCACATCAGGAGCCAAGAACAGACTGATTCATAACCCTATAAAGACCCTAGCAAAGAAATGAGACCATGCCCAAGAGGAACTCCTTGAGTGACTCACTAAGGAGAGGACTTCTGTCAACCAGGCTGTGTGAGTTGTGCTCTCCAAGCTGGAATCCACTTTCCTTGGGACTTTGTATGTACTTATGAAAGAGTGTTTCACAGACTCTGATTTTAGCTATGTTCTGTTGTTGTTTTTACCAACTGTGTTTTATGTATGGTTTTAAAATTACCCTATTCCTAATTCCACTTAATTCTGTCTTAATGACTCTCACCTGATAATCATTGAGAGAAGCCTACTTATGGGGGCTCATAATATATATCTTTAGAAAAGACATTCCAAACCCCTCAAGACTACCTCTAGAATGTTGAGGGGACATAGTAGCAAAGCTCCTGAGCCCCAACTCATTAAAACATGTAGGAATTGCTTAGAGATGACTCAAATCATATACGGTTTAATTACAAAAAGCAATCATTTTGTCCAACTGCCCAATATTTTGCCAAACATTAAATATAATAGAACAAAAATAGGCTAACAATTTTTATAATAGCTTTTTATTTTTCCAAATACATGCTAAGGTAATTTTGAACATTCATCTTTGTAAAACCTTGTGTTTCAAAATTTTCACCTCCTGTTCTCCTCTCTCCTCCCCTAGAAAGCAACCGATCCAATATAGGTTAAACATGTATAATTCTTCTAAACAAATTTCTATATTCATCATCCTGTGCAAGAAAAATCTGATCAAAATTGAAAAAAGACAAAAAATAAAAAAGCAAGCAAACAAACAACAAAAAAGATGAAAATGCTATGCTTTGATCCACATTTAGTATCCATAGTTCTCTCTCTGGATATGGATGGATTTTTCCAACACAAATCTATTGACATTGCCTTGAATCACTTCAGTGTTGAAAAGAGAGAAGTCCATCACAGTTGATCATCACATAATCTTTTTGTTGCTGTAGACAATGTTGTCTTATTTATACTGATATCACTTAGCACCAGTCATGTAAGTCTCTCCAGGCCTTTCTGAAATCATCTTGCTCATCATTTCTTATAGAGCAATAATATCCCATAACATTTATATACCATAATTTATTCAGCCATTCCCCAACTGATGGACATACACTAAGTTTCCATTTCCTGGCCACTACAAAAAGGACTGCTACAAACATTTTTGCACATGTGGTTCTTTTCCCTTTTTTATTATCTCTTTGGGATACAGAGACCCAGTAGATACACTGTTGGATCAAAGAATATACAGTTTGATAGCCCTTTGTGCATAGTTCCAAAATTTGGGCAACTATTCCTAAACTCTACAGAATGGTTGGGTGAGTTTGCAATTTCACTATCAATGTATTAGTGTCCCAGTTTTCCACTCCAACATTTATCATTATCTTTTCCTGTCATCTTAGCCAGGTACCTCAGGTACCTGGTGGTGGTATCTCAAGGTTGTTTTAATTTTCACTTCTCGAATCCATTAGTGATTTAGAACATTTTTATATGACTAGAAATGGCCTTAATTTCTTCATCTGAAAATTGTCTGTTAGTATCCTTTGATCATTTAGGATAATGATCTGTATGACAACTATTTCTTTAATAATCTGAGTATCATCAAAAGTAAGATGATGACAATGAGAGAAATAATAAAAAGAGTTGATGTGTGCATAACCAATGTTGTAAGAGAGAAATTCTGTCTATAATTACTACCATTTTAAACATGAAGAAACTGAGTCACAGAGAGTTTATATGACAGGGCGATACTGAGATTAAACATCAGAGACAAGATTTGAACAGGGACCTTTTTGTCCCCAGGTCTTACATTCTAAGACATCATGATCACACTTTACACAGTACAGCTCATTAAAATTTCACTCAATTCAATGAACATTTATTATATGTCTTCTGTGTATATTGGGAGAGGCTGTGTGGCTTAGTGGATAAGAGAAACGGGTTCAGTGTCATAAAGATTTGAGTTCAAATTGTACTTATGACTCATTTTAACCTCCTAATACCCTAGGAAAACTCCCAGAGATTATAAATTGCAGAAAAAACACACTTATCTTCATTGATAAATTCTTCACTCAGATCCTATATCAGTGTGATCACAAGTCCACTTTTAAATAAAATTGTGTGCTGAACCAGCCACTTGCATTTGGTTTTCTCCTATATTCTTAATGGAATCATTCCAACAACTTGATGAGACAAGTTGTATTATTGTACTGAGGTTCACAAAGGCTAATGAATTGTTCGTTGTTGTACGTGTGATAAGGGATCAGAACACACATTTATCAAGAGCTTTTAAGTTAACAAAGTACTTTCTTCATAACCACCTTACACCCCAAGGACCCAGGTCTGAGAACCCAGAGTTACAGATGAGGAAATGGAAACTCCCCAGAGAGACTTGCATGTGGCCACTCAGAAAGTTTTAGAAGTAGAACTAGAACTCAGGTCTTCGAGCTCCACATCTGGCGCTTCTGCTCCATCCTGCTGCCTCTGCAAGGCTTCCTGAGCCTGCATCCTGATCTTTGCACTGCAGTGACCACTCGTGGCTTTGTGTCAGTATGATCAAAAATAAAAGTGGGAATGCTTACACAGTCTTCTCAGACAACAAATTCTTTGGAACATTTAAAGGAAAAAAAAATCGATCCCATTGCTCTGTCAAGATTGACAGAAAAATGATTATTTTGGAGGGAGTGTGGCGATGGCCCTTCTTTGTTCCTAAAGATTTTAATTTCATCTGTAGAAGAAAGAACATAGTTGAGAACCTGAAGCTTTAAGATTTCTTAAGCATCAAGTCTTAGATCTCTCTATTTCTGTCTCTCTCTTGCCTTTCTGTCACTGTCTCTTTGTCTCTGTCTCTCTCTCTTTTTGCCTCTTTTCTCTGCCCCCTCCTGTGTCTGTGTCTCAGTCTTTCTGTATCTTTCCCCCTATCTCTGTCTGTCTCTGTCTCTGTTTGTCTGTTCATCCCTGTCGCTGTCTTCGCTTTCTCTCTGTTGTCAGTCTCTCTCTGTCATTTAGTCTACTTTCTACCTCTCTCCCTTTCCTTCCTAATTTAGATGGTTTTTGTATAATCTCCGGGTAGTTTTACTTTAAGCATTTTAGAGAGGGAAAACAAATTTTAAAATGCAATTATAGATCTCCTCAATAAATGCAGAATTTGATTTTAACAATAGTAATGATCCAGATAGGTCATAGTAAGTAATCCTCTAAAATTAGAAAACAGAAAAAAGACCTGAGAAAAATGAGAGAAATTGCATTCGTTGTGGCCATCTGCAGCAATTCTGATTTTCCTTATGAGCTAGCTGGTCTCCTTACCATTTATGTCCTTTTTTCCAATCTTAAAATGGGGGTAGAGGGAAAGAAGGTGTTGATGATTAATCTCAGATCTGAAATACACTCTTAGCTGCTCATGCAGAAAGGAGGAAACCAAAGAAACAGGTGTGAGAGAAGGAGCAATTTCAGAAATTCAGAGCTGATTGTTCAGCTTGGGGAAAAAAGGGGGAGAGCAACAAACTCAAAGTTTGACTGAAGGAGGATGAGATTCAGAGAAAGTATATTCTTTTAATCCATGTTTCCTTTGCAATGTTCTTTCCAGATGGTTAAGTTTTTAATATTTGTCTAATATTAGAAAGGAATACAGCTACAAGTTGTGGGGGAGAGATTTCTCCTATAGCTATGGAAAGTCTAAGAGCAAAACTTTCTTTCCTCTCAACATCATTTTTATCACTGAGATTTCTACATTTCTCACTTACCCCATCCTATTCTTAAAAAAAGTAAAGCAAAATTCCCAAACCTTCAAACTCAAAGGATTCTTTCAGTTTCCTTTCATCATTGGGCATCCAGTCTGGCATCCAGCTTGTCTGGTACCAACTGTTAGTCAGCCAATAGGGGGTGCTCATTACATATTTTGATGTGGGGAAACAAAGACCTCATTCAAAAGCTTTCCCCATGTTTCTCTTTTTTGGGTTTCTAAATAAAAATTCAGCAGACTCTATTTCCTTCTTGTTGGTCCTTTGTTTTCAAGGAGGACCAATGACATCACAGATGATATCTTGACTATATGTGAATCAGATTTGTCGGGCAGAGCTGCAGAAAGTCATGTCTCACTTTTCCTGAGTCACTGAAGTGCAGTGGAAGAAAAAAAAAAGCTAAAATGACTAATCTGTGCCTTGGGATGCGGTGGATGATGTTGGATCTTCAATGTCTGACCAAGCTCTCAGTACTCCCCTGCTCCTGCTGCAGTCGCCTTCATGGCCATTGGAACCAAGTGATCTCATTCGCCCCATTTCTCTGGGAGAAATCTCATGTTTGGGGTGGACACCCCTAGCTCACCAATGGGTTTGAGGTCTGTCGGCTACCCGTAGTCTAGTTTAATCCACCTGCTAAGATAATTGACCAAGGAGTGGCTACTGTGCCTGCTGCAGCTTCTTGGAGCCATATGTGAGAACAGGTATCTGCCAAAGGGGGATGAGCATCCCTTCCCCTAGAAAGGCTAGTTCTCCCTGAACATCCCCCACACATTTCTAATACATTCAGATGAGTTTTGAAAGGCGACATAGAAAGATAAGAATGAATGACTCAGTGCGTGCGCCTTCGAGGGACTGAGTTAATTCAATTCAATGAATTTTTATTAAATGCCGAGCATTGTGCTAGGCAAGATGGATACCAAGGCAAAATAATCAAACAATTCTTGTACCCAAGGAGTTTGTATCTTATTGCAAGGGAAAACAACACCTACACAAAGTTTTGTAGCAAGCCAGGGATTCTAGTGGACAGAAGTAAGGACTTCTGCACATGTCAAGAATGAAGGGAGAGCTCATGCCAGATGTGGAGAGAGGAGATGGACTTTCACGTACGGGCCATCTCACTCAGGCTATGCTGGTTCTGATGTAAAGTGCATGAAGGGAAATTAAATACAATCAACCCAGAAAGGCGAAGCAGGTTTTTAGAGGGCTTTACCATGAGAAACAGATGAATTTCTTAGCTTATCCTAGAAGTCCTAGAGAGGAGCTGGTCAGGGAAATGATATGGTTGACTCAGCCCCTAGCACAGGATAATGCATCCATAAGGCACTTAATATATACCTGCTGATTTCAATTGACATATAGATGTATATGTTGCATAGACACAGACCTAGAACACACCAGGAAATGTCTGGTCATGTGTGGGAGACAATTGTTTCTGCCTCAGCTTGGATAGGGGGTCTTGATTATCATGGTCAGAAACAGGGCTTCCCACCACTTTCTAGTCATCTCACTTTTTGCACCTGTTCTAGTTCCCATTTATATGGTGGGTTTCCTATTACAATGTAAACTCCTTGAGAGAAGGGATGGTCTTATTGGCTAGTATTTTGATATTTGACTCTTGGTGAACTGTATGGCACATGGTAAATCCTAAAGCAATGCTCTATGTATCTATCATCTATTTATCTCTCCATCCGTCCATCCAGACAACTAGCTAGCTATCCATCATCTTTTGATCATCTATCTACGTTCTGGATTTGGAACAAGGAGAGTTTGTTTTCCTGCTCTCAGAGTGTGGCTTTAGTGATTGCACACAGGAGGTGATTAGCAGCAAAGGCATTGGCTGACAGGATGGGGAAAAGAAGAGGGACAGTGGGAACCTTCTGCTGGAAGAAAGATTGGTGAATTCTTTGGATTTCCAATGGGATATTCATTCTAAAAAAAGACACAAATCCCACTTAAATTTGAAACACATGAAACATTCTGATTTTTGTCTGATTAGTTGTAATGTTTAAAAGATCAAGGCAAAATCTCAGACAAGGATCCAATTTTTTTTGAAAGTTGCTTAAATACTGATGACAGATTCTGACAGAAACAAGCTATTTGTATCTCTCGCTTCAGAAGACAGATGAAAAAGATTGGGGAAAAAAATACTTGGTCTCATTAGAAGAAAATATAGTGTGTAACAATCCCTATCAGCTTGATCAGGATGGAGTAGGAAGAAACCTAAGTAGGCAGAGGTATATAGCAAGAAATGGGGGGGGGGATCGCTAATGCAACTTCCTTCTTTAAGCCTAATAAATAAAGGGGCAGGGTTTTGGAGAGCCTTCCAAATGCTTTCATTTGGATTTACGAAGCCAACACAAACCAAGGGAAGGAGGATGAATAGCTCATTATTCAACAAAAATCACAAGGAGGAAAAAAAAAAAAAGAAAAGCTTGTCTTAAAAATACATTTTGTTTTCTCTTTCTGAAGCCCAAACAACTTCTAGCTAAAAGACATATTTTGATTAAGATAATATTTTTCCCTAATCAATATTTTTTACCTCTGGGTTATTGCTTCCTTGCAGGCTGCTCTTCTCACCAGCCGTCCCCCCTTTCCTCTTTCTAAATTGGTCTGTGTAGTTTATGAGAAACCTGCAGCAGGGCCTGCCATAGGCTGCTGTTTACATTAAATCTCTCCCACGTTATTTACTGCCCGCCGTGGCAGCGCTTGTCTCCGGCAGACTTTATGGTTTGGCATCAAGCTCTTGAAATGTGTATTTTATACATAATTGGGGTGGGGGCAGTGGAGCAGAATTAGTCAGTAAGGAAATCAACTCCTTCATTATTGCTACTCAATACAGTCTATCCATTCAAAGCAATTAACAGGCAATTGTTAAGAACCTACTATATGTCGGAGCCCTATGCCTTGAAGGAGACTACATGAATTGGAACTGGCATCTTTTGAAGAGCTCCAGGAAGGTGCTTTCACATCCTGATGATAAGGCAACTGAAATTTGAGTCAGATGTTTCTTACTTTGAGGGCCTTCTTTTTTATTGACAAATGGTATTAGGAAGAATATTAGGATAAAGAGACTGTCCTTGCCTGGATGGGCTCCTCCAGAGGCTCCAATCTGCCCTCCTTGAAGTCAGCCCTCCATGACACCAGAGTTGCATGAGAGGCAACAGAGATGGCAAAGAGAGCCCTGGATGTAGAAATCTAGTTTCAAATCCTGCCTCAGACAATTTATAACTGCATGACCCTTGGATTTCCCATCTGTAAAAAAAAA
>JAJPUD010000585.1:13225-69093 GCA_023553655.1 Myrmecobius fasciatus
AAGGAAGGAATCAAAAAAGAAAAGTAAGAGAGAGAGTCGAATGTCCTTTGCAGATCCAAATCTATGAAGAATCTGTGAAGAATCACAATAGATATAGGCCTTCACCATAATTTTTCACTTGAGTGGAAAAATGAGAATACTCATTCTATGGATAGGAACATGGACAACTCAAAACAATACTGAGATGGGAAAAGAGGAACTCTGTGGATAGTCTCCTCACTTCTCAGAAAGCTGTAATTAGAGAGGGATGACTGGGACTGCATCTCAGTGCACCCAAATTGAGTGGGTTCTGCTAGCACTTGCAGCTCTTCTCCAAGATGGAGACAACTGAGTTTGTCACCTAGCCAGCAAGAATAATCAGTTCCAATGGAAAGGCCAAGTTTTCTCCTTATTGACCATGTCCCAGATGAGATCCTCCCTAAACTGACCTGCTTCCCAGCACCTTGACCAAATCATCCTCTTCAGCATCAATTTCATAGTGCCTCAGGGCACATTTCCTTTCTCCAAAGGCCACACTCCAAAACATATCCTACTTGGTTCACCCACCTCCTCTCCACCTTTTATATTGCTTGTACCAAGCCCAAAATTGCTAGTAACAGCTCTGTCTTTCATGTCATAAAAACTATTTCTAAGAATCTCCTCCTCCCCTAGCACTTTATCCCCTCATGCTGCACCTGGATACCAGAATTCCAGATGTACCATTCTACTAAGGCTTGCTCTCCTAGCTTTTGTTCTGCTTGCCCACCTTCCCCCTATTGTCAAAATCTGGCTAAAGGTCCTGCAGTTGACAGGTCTTTCATACTTAATGACATAATGATACCCAAGAGAATAGGATTCTAGGTTCAGAAATGGAGGAGATGCTAAAAGTCATCCAGGTCAACTCTCATTTCACATATGAGGATATTGGGACTCAGAAAGCTTAAGAGATTTCCCCAAGATCACAGACTTCAGATTTGAACCCAGGATTGCATAGAATTTTAGAATTGGAAAGTACCTCATGATCATTTATCCAAACTCTTACTTGAAGAAGAATCCTCTCTATAACCCCCCTAGTTAGAAGCCATCTGGCTTTTGTTTTTCCACAATTTCCACTCATTATTCCTTGTTCTAGTCTTAGTTGAAAAAAAATGACAGTTTTACAGATATTTGAAGAAAGTTGTGATGTCAGAGTCATAGAATTATAGAGTTAAAAGGGGCCTCATTGGCCA
Organism: Myrmecobius fasciatus; assembly: GCA_023553655.1. Taxonomy (NCBI): domain Eukaryota; kingdom Metazoa; phylum Chordata; class Mammalia; order Dasyuromorphia; family Myrmecobiidae; genus Myrmecobius; species Myrmecobius fasciatus. Next base: position 14,434 of record JAJPUD010000585.1, read on the forward strand.
TGGAGAGCAAGCCAATTCATAAAAGGAATTGCTTGTATAACAAGGGAACATCTTGCCTCCATATGAAGACTCCAGTGTGGGCAGCCCATGTTAAGACCCCAATAGGAGCAGCTCATGAGAAGACTCCAGTGTGGGCAGCCCACTCCATTTTTACCTGGCCTAATAGGAAGAGTTTTCCCCTGACATCAAGAATAAATTGTCCTCTTTGAAAATTTTCCTCTCAACCTTCTCTCCTCCTCCAGACTATTAACCTGCCACTTCCTTTAATTAATCCCCAGATGTCCTGAATTCAAATCTTTCTCTTCTTTTAGAGGTCTCACTCCACCTTTCCAAGACAATGTTCTTTCTAAAGCACAGAAGGGAAGGGCTCGGTAGATGCTGTCAAGATCATAACTCTTGCTGACCTCATGACAATAGAGGCTGCCCAGACTTTCAGTGTTCTCTATTCCCAGAGAGGACATGATGGCTTCTGAGATAACTGACCCCACAGCTTGACACATGTCATCCAGACATCAAAAACCACCTAGCCTGTGCCTTTCAGAAAACAGAAAACAGGAGCTGCCCCACATGGCACAATTGCTTTGCCCCTCTTCTTATAATGACATCTGCCTCTGAGAGCTTAGCTCTTAGCCAGCTATCAATTCAAAAGGATCCATACCTCTTTGACCTTAAATTAGGGATTCTTATTCTGGAGTCCACAGATAGACTCAGAGAGTCTGTGAACTTGGATAGGAAAAAAATCTCATCTTTAGTTTCAATACCCACTAACTGAAATTGAGCATTTCCTTTCATTTAAACTATTCTGGGAAGACATCCATAGGATTCAAGAACTTCCCAAGAGGTTCATGATTTAAAAAACAAAAGGTTCAGACCTGCCCTCTCAAGTGCAAATGAATGAAAACATGTTAGGCACAGATTTTGAAGTGAAGGGATTTTATGGGTCATCAAGTCAAACTTCCATTTTACAGAGGAGAGAACTGAGGTTCAAAAAGATGAGACTTGCTTTGGAAGTGACAGCTGGAATTCTGACTCAGGTCTAGTAACCCTTAGATCATCATCATTTCTACTGCATCAAATCATTTGTATTTTATCAGAGGACAGAACCCAAAGGAACTAGAGTTGGATTTCCATACTCCCCAGCGCCATTCTGATCATGCCCGCTATCCCCATTGTCTCCAAATCCTCATGACTACTTTCCAGATTTATTTGACTTTCATAAGTGACTTCAGCATCGGGCTTCCTCCTCCCTCTTTCTTTCTACTTTGAACCTTCCCTTTAGCCCTAACTACTTTATAACCTCTTGAGGCTTGACTTATGGGATCATTTGACCTCATCTGGCACATAGTAAGTACTTCATAAATGCTTCTTGACTTGAATACATAGACAGAAGTCTTCTCTCTACACAAGCCACATATATGCAAAGAGAGTCTCCATGTCTCTTTGCTTACCTCTATCTCCTAGAATATCTAGCTTTCTTTTACGTGTATCTAGATATCGCCTCCTTTATGATCCTTTTCCTGAACCCTTCTCTTCTCCATTCCTTCATCCCAATACCTTTCATTTACTCTGCATTTATTTTGCATGTATTTATCTGAGAGCATATTGTTTCCCCCCAGAACAATAAGAACCCCTCTGGGCAGGGACTATTTCATATTTATCTTTTGTTCCCAGTGACTGGAAGAGTCTCAACCACATAGGAGGCACTTGATGCTATGTCTTGCTCCCAGATTTTACTTCACTTGAGAATCCATATAATCTTATTCTGGAGCTCATCATTATGATGACAAAAATAGATTTTGGAGATGAACAGTTTCTAAGTAAGATGACATCTGAAAATGGAAATATATTTATGGATCACAACCTGAAATATAGAAATATCAGGCCCCTATCTATTCTGAATCTGATTCTAGCCATAGGGTTGGTTGCTAGTATAGAAATGTAAAAATGGAAGGGAAACAACCCTAAGAATCTGTAGGAAAGACAGAAATAAGCTCTTCTGTACTCAAGATTTTTTTGGGTAGTGAATTTTAAAAGGCACAGAAAAAGAACTGGGAGGATCCTATGGACAAAAGTTATATAGCAAAAGTCACGGCAAGGATAGGAAGCTCTCAGTAATAAAATTCTGAACATGTGAAGAGAAATCATTCTGATGAATAGGAAGAATGGGAATCTTACAAAAGCACTGAGTTAGATGCCAAAAAACTCACAACCAATTCTGATTTTTAAAATATGTGCTTGGAAGATGGAAACAAAGGCAGGTAACACAGGAGGTAGTAAGTAGAGAGAGCCTTAGCTTCAGAATCAGAGAACCTGGACTTGAATCCTGAATCTGTCCATCTGGGTCTCAGTTTCCTCATCTACAAAAAAGTGATGTCTTCAAAGGTTTTACTAGCTCTAAATTTCTGATTCATTGAGGATAAAAACAGCATACCCTCAAAAATGTGCCAAGAAGACTAAAGCTCTGAAAGATCTAAGGTTGTCAAGAAAAGCTAAGAATGACAAAAAGCTCTGGTTTGCTTCTGCCATTTAGGTGTTCCTAAATTCAAGAGACATCTAGTGATTGTGGAAATATGTATAAAAGAACTGTACATGTTTAACCTATATTGGATTACTTGCTGTCTAGAGAAGGCGTTGAGGTAAAGGCAGAGAGAAAAAGTTTGAAATATAAGGTGTTGGAAGGGTGAATATTGAAAACTATCTTTACATATATTTTGAGAATAAAAAAGCTATTTTTTTTAAAAAAGAGGCATCTAGCCCATCAATTGGAGTGTGGCTGAATAAATTGTGGTATATGAATGTTATGGAATATTATTGCTCTGTAAGAAATGACCAGCAGGACGATTTCAGAGAGGCCTGGAGAGACTTGCATGAACTGATGCTCAGTGAAGTGAGCAGAACCAGGAGATCATTATATACGGCAACAACAATACTATATGAGGATCAGTTCTAATGGACATGACTCTCTTCAACAATGAAATGCTTCAAACCAGTTCCAATTGTTCAGTGAAGAGAGCCATATACACCCAGAGAGAGGGATGTGAAATGTGGACCACAATATAACATTTTCATGTTCTCTATTGAGGTTTGCTTGCATTGTATTTCCTTTATCGGATTATTATTTCTTGTAGATACGATTTCTCCTGCACAAAAAATGATGTGTGGCAATAACTATACATATATTCGATTTCTTAAGTATTCTAACATAATTATCATGAAGTGGATATCCTGCCATCTAGGGGAGGGGTGGGGAGTAGGGGGGAAAATTTGGAACAGAAAGCTTTGTAAGGGTTAATGTTTAGGAATTACCCATACATATGTTTTGCAAATAAAAAGTATTAATAAATTTTAAAAAATAGGCATCTAGGTGACTCAAGACTTGAACAGAGAACAGGACTTGAAATCATGAATACCTGAGTTCCAATTTGATCTCAAAGCTTCCTAGCTCTCTGAGCTAGGTAAGTCATTTATCTTCTCTCAGATTTAGTTTGGTCATCTGTAAAATGAGTAAACTAATATCTAACTCATAAAATACAAATCAAATGAGATAACATGTCAAGCAAACTGTAAATCTTAAAGTGTTTTATAAATCTTACTTATTATATTAGTGTTAAATGAGAGGGTGGGATTTATGAGGTCCCTTTCATCTCTAAATCTGTGATCCTATGGGTTTCTTTAAATGTACTCTATGTGCATTTTCCTTGTGTCAAGTATATTCCCCCAGGGAAACTCATATTCAAATCCTTATATTCAGCTTTCTCTCAAATATCTTAATTTCCTATGCCAATTAACTAGACAGATTTTAAACAATTCTCCTTCCTTCAAAATGTCTATTATATCCATCCCTTCCTATTCCCTATCCCATACAGCCAACACCCTAGTTCAGTTCCTAATTAGTTCATGTCTGAATTTTTACAGGGCCTATAGGTTCCTCCCCTCCCCATCCACAACATTTTCAGTCTGATATGTCATAAACATCATCTTTATCAGGCCTTATATATCCCCAAAGCCTTCAGTTGCTATCTATTTCTACTATATTTTCCAAAACCTTTTGTCTGATTGTCAAAGTCCTCCATCTACCCATTCAACCTTCTTTTCTTTGGCTCAGGCCTTTTGAATATGCCATACGTACTATTGATTTTCTTTTCTTTTCTTTTTTTTGCTGAGGCAGTTGGGGTTACATGGCTTGCCCAGGGTCACACAGCTAGGAAGTAATAAGTGTCTGAGACCAGATTTGAACCCAGGTCCTGCTGACTTCAGGGCTAGTGTTCTATCCACTGCACCACCTAGCTGCCCCCATACTATTGATTTTCTAGGGGATGGTGGACCATTTGAATTTTTTTCTAATAGAAACTGATATTTTGGCAACTCCAAGCTCTTTATAAAGTAATTTATATCAGGAGGTAGGCTATAAAGATAATAGTTTCTCTAGGGATGATCAAACTCACAGTTTACCCCAAACCAAGTTAAGCTATGGAACAGAAGGGAGGGGAGGAGCTCAGCCAAAAATGGAAAACAGAGGTAAAGATATTGAGGCGGAGAGGAAGTTGCAAATGAATGGAAATTCAGAGACTGAATCAGATGAGAGAACTCTAATCACTCACTTTTAGTCTTTTGCCATGGAGAGATGACAGCAGGGAGTCAAACAGAATGTAACTCCTTTATAGCTCAAACACCTAAATAAGGATATCCTTTTATTTAAATGGAGCATCTTACTTGTCTGTTGATGGCCAACTGGGAAGAAAAACTATGAACACTTCAAGAATTAAACACAAGATATTTTTGACATGCATCACATTTAAAAATCTAGATTAAGAAATCCATTGTCAAAGCCAATTGTAAAACTATTTCTAAATAAATAATATCTGAGAACAGTCAGGAGTTAGCAAGGAAGATACCAAAATACATATCTAGAGTTTTCCTTTAAAGCTTCACCCTTCAAAGATCTGTTTAGTTCTTTAAAAAAAACCCAACAGGCTTCTACTTTTCCTTTTAAAAAATGAATGATTGAGTGTAAAGACATGTTAAACTCCTTTTTGGTTACTTTTTTTAACTTGTGTAGTCCATGAAAGCACAAACCAAGTTTCTACTATCTAACCAACTCTAATAATAGCTAACTATAATTTTGGATGAATTTCCCCAAAGGAAATTAATTGTTCCTTAAATATGGAATTCCTAAGTCAAAGCATATAACGAGACAGTAATAATGTCACATTACCTTTTATGGCTCAGCCATTCACCATCTGCTTCACAATTCAGTACAAACGGTATACACACCTGACCAAAATTCTGGTTTTTCCTTTGGAAATCATACAGCCTTAAAATGTTCTCCAGATGGTGGTCAGCAGTAAAGTAAGTGTGTGAGGAATCTTGGCCCCGGGGTATTTTTGAAAAAATTGTAGAGAACATTTTGAGCAGATGGAAAATTGTCGTTAGCATTTCATTTAAGTGATTATTTAGAAACAAAGAAACTGATTAGTGGAACAACTGTGAAAATGTAGAGTATTATTGTGAGACTAAGTGAGTAGTTGTATGAATGAGAATGAGTTATTGGGGAGAAAATATTCTGTGGATCAATTTAAGGATATATTGGGAGACTCCAAGTGTAGATCGATCACTGGACCCAATTCTAGATTGAAATGAGTCTTGAGTTGTAGCTGCATATGGGAAAAAGTGGATTCTAGAATGAGTCTGCCTGAGCACCAAGCTAGAAAAGTTGCAGTCTTGGGTCTTAGTCTTGACTTGGATCCAAAATCAATAAGGGGAGAATTATAATGATGAGACCTGAAAACTATTGATTATCTGACCTAAGTTAGCTGACTCCTCCAATGTCTCGGCCCAAGAAAGGGGGCACCTCCACTGTACACTTATGAGCTGATTCAGAGCCATACAGAAAGTGTTTGTGGTACTGTTTAATGTTTTGTCTTGTTCCTTTTGTTTTGTGATTTGAGTTGTGGCTCCTAACTAGTTTGTATACTCATTGAGAACAAGGACCATGTCTCACACCTTTATATTCTCCAGAGTGACTATTAGAACACTGGACATGGAGTACATTTTTGGTAAATCTTTCTTGATTGATTAAACCAATTCATGAAAGCTATCATAAGTTTTCCATGAGCTACTTCTGCTTCCACTTAGGATCCAGAGTGGAAGCAGCCAGGAGCTGTCCAGCTCTAACTTAGACCAGAGAAAACTGATGAGACCGGCCTCATGAGCCCAAGCATAAAAGCATGTAGAAGCTAAAGGGTATAAATGATTAGTTTGGGGGGTTCAGTCCCTCTCATCTCTCTGGGGATTAAACACCTCTGGTTTGCTTTGAGAGGCAGTGGTTTGTCCCCACCTGAAGGCCTTCAAGTGAAAGATAGGATGACTATTGGATAGATGTATTATCAGGTGATTCACATTTGGCTGAGGGTTAGCCTGGATGGATGACCACTGAAATCCTTCCCAATACTGAAATCATGTGATTTCAACATCTCTCCCCCAGATAATTCCATTTATTTCTTCTTGTTTGAGCCTGATGATTATTACTCATATTTCTACTCTAGGCCCCAGCTCTGTCTTTGACTCTCAGTTTAACATTAGAAATTGATCTCTGGCTCTGATGGACCAATCTGGCATTTCTCTCTGTACTTCTCTACCCTCTCTCCTTTCATGAGAACATTTCAACCCTGGAATCCAAAAGATGGGGCTAGCCTTGTAGGTTTATAAATGGAACTCAGAACAATTGTGTGGAGCTCCCCCACATAATTCCAACCTTTTCTGCTCACCTAAGAGAATTCTTCTACTTGAGACAAGGACAATATCATTTCACTTGCTACTCAGACTGTAATCCTCCATCACTTGTGCTTTAGTTTAGCACCATGTGTCTCCAATAATACCCTTTGACCATGTTTTATGCTTCTCTGAGCCAGAATTGACTTCATAGCTCTATGGCTACATAAAATTCTCCCTCTATCCTGGAAGCCCCAAAGAGCAAGACATGGTAGATCCTGTCCATTAAATTGCTTGGGAGTAGAGCAAGGAAGAAAATCATAGAAGGAAACAAGCATAATGTTTGCTTCTGCCTCCTGACTTTGGACCCATCATTACAAAATCCTCCCATGTTTCCTCATTTTTGTGTCTTCAATCTAGTACCCTATAGATCTTAGAACTGGTTACTGACCACTTTCATTAACTCTTACCTTGGGGGCATTACACCTAGATTACACCCTCTCAGTTCTCTTCTGTCTGGTTGACTTTTTCTATCCCCTATCAAGGCTGTCCAGTAAGGGACCCAGAGAAAGCGCTGACCCTTTGGTGTGCTCACATCCTGAATTCTTAATGCCTCCAGCTTGCCCTGTGACTCACCAGAAACTGTATATCAAAATAAAGCCTTTGATATTTTGTTATTTCTTGTGTTCTCGTTGCCCAGAATGATTAACATCGTCTTTGAAATTGCTGATGCTATTGGAAAAACTGTAGCCAGGAATATCTCTGGCTATCTGTTTTACACGATTACTGAGATAAAAGGAACACTTCATAACAAATGGCAACCCATTACTATGTCCTTTAGCAGGACTCACCTAACTTGCTAAGAAACCCTGGGACTACTTCTACCCAGCTGGCCAGGTTTTCAAGTTGAAGGATGTCATCCCATTCAACTTGAGAAATACTCTGTTCAGGCTTTGCTGTCCAGCTTTCTTTGTGGCTTTTGCTGAAGATGAGACTTAGTAGCCATGAAAGAAAAAGCGGATCATCTGCTTTAGTGAAGCAAACTTCAAGAGAGCTCAGTTCTGTGTGGCTTAACTCAGGAAATTTGCCTCTTATTTCATGGCTTTGTGAAAGTTAGTGTGTGTGTATAATAATTACAACTAATATTGAGATTAAGTTTCAAGATTTGCTAAGTATTTTACACATGACCTTATTTGATTCTTCACAACAAACCTTGGAGTAAGTGCTATAGTTATTATCATCCCCATTGTAAAGATGAGGAAACTGAGGCTGAAAAAGATTGTGTCTTACTCAAGAGCACAAAACTGGTAAATGTCTAAGGTAGCATTTGAACTCATGCCTTTCTGACTCCGTTTCAAGCACTTATTCCATTCCATTATTCCATTTCCCTACTGGAATCTAAACTCCCTGAGGGTAAGGAACAGCTGATCATATATTTTTGTGTCCATAGTGTCTTGCGACTTTTAAAAAAAAATCGTATTTATGGTTTCATCAGTAATGCTGATGCTTCTATTACAGGGTATAGATACAGATGACATGTTCATTTGCTCTCCACCTTATAGTCTTAGAGAGTTCCCGGGGTACTGTGAAGTGACATGTCTAATGTCACTCAGCCAGATGTCAGAACTGCCCCATTAAACCATACTACTTCTCCACGTTCTTTACAAACAGCTGGTACTTAATAAATGTTTGAATTGTAAATGGCTCCAATTCCTAGATTCTTCATCAAAGCCCAAGGTGGAAGTCTTAATATGAGAGGTGATATGGGATGGGGGGAGTCTCAGCTATGACAATGTAGTTCAAGCTTGATCAAGTTTTACCAAGCTAGAAAACTTGACAATTTATGGGATGTCCCTTGTCTGAAGGCTTACCAAATTAAGCTCATCTCCAGAGGGTTGGGCAATAAGTAATGAATATCTTTTGAGTACAGTATGAAACCATTTCCTAAGATCTGGAGGGGTTGTGTGGTCTGCATTGGCTGAAGGGAGTCCCCATAAGGAAGAAAATCAAGGACCTGAGAGTTAGAAGGGACATAGGCATCATTTAGTTCATAACTCTCATTTACAGAAGAGGAAACTGAGACCAGAAAAAATTATTTTCCCAATGCCTCATGAGTAGTAAATGGCAGAACCGGGATTGAAACCTAAATCTTCTGACTCCATACATGATCTGTATGATACCATTTTGAAATATGGAAAAAAGTTTCTGAGGTAAGATGTATAGTGTTTGCCATAGTTAATTTGAATGAATGGTGGATTTGAAATCAAAACACCTGGATTTAAGCTCCAGCTCTGTTGTTTATGTTTAGAATGACTTTTGGTAAATCATCCAGCCTCCCATGAACCTCTAATGTCCACATCTGCAAAATGTGGTTAATAATGGTCAACTACCAATCTCATGGTATCATTGTGAGCCTCAAATGAGATGCTATCCATTGAAACATTGAATATTAATTGAATTTCACAAGCCTTTATTAATTCCCTATATCATGAAAGCTTCTGAGAAGATAGGAAACATATAGTTCTTGCCTTCAAGGAGCTTGCATTCATCAGGGGAATTATGTAAATAGATAATAGATAGATAAATAGATTGGTTTTTGATGGGGGAATTGCTAACAACTTGTAGAATCAGGAAAGGTCTTGACTGGGAGATGACATCAGAGGTTGGGCAAAATGTCATATAAATGTCAACTTTTATCACCACTGTGAATTTAAAATGGAAGTAAAGACATTTTCTTTGTGGCTTTTTGTAAATTACATATCTGAACCCACTAAGCAGCTCAGATGAGTGGATATAACCTTGGACCTGTAATCAAGAAGACTTGAATTCAAATATAGCTGTGATTCTTGCTAGCTATGTAATCCTGAATAAGTCATTCAACTTCTTTCTGTCTTAGTTTCTTCACCTGAAAAATGAATAGAATATTGGCCCTGACCTGTATTTTGAAAATAAAATGAGATATTACTTATAAAATATTTAGCACATTATCAAGTTCAAAATACTTACTTAATAAACATTTCTTCCCTTTCTCTTGTAAGTAGAGTAGATTAGCATATGGCCATAGAATCGTGAAATCTTGGTGTCAAAAGGGAACTTAAAGGTTACTTAGTCTAGTTTATCAACCCCAACAGCTGAGATTCTTAACCTAGAGTCTGTAAACTTTAAAAAGAAATATCTCTGATGCTGTATTTCAGTATCATTTTTTTTTCATGATCGTGTATATTTTATATATTTAAAAACCTCATTCTGAGAAAGAATCTCTAAGCTTCAACAGAATCCCCAAAGACTCCAGGACACAAGAAAAGGTAAAAGAAGTCCTGTTTTTTAGGCTACACAGATTTCACAGATGGCTCCTCTGATAAGGCACAGGATTGCCTGCAGATGTTAACACCTTCTTTGTCACCCTTCCCTTATTCAGAGCTCTCTTTATGAAATAGTTTAAAAAGCTAGACTCCATCATCTAGAGACATGCAACATAACGCAAAGAGCATGTTTTCCCTACTAATTCTCAAGATTTAAGAGCAGATATTGTATGTCCCTAACTTGGCCTTTTGTGGATGTTTGTGGATTAGTATGTCAACGGTCACTTATCTGCCAGGGTGTTATCTGTATCCAAGCTCCTCTAAATGCTTTTCTTGACAATTCTGGTATATTGACAAGGAATGCCCCAAGTGAGTCCGTGACATATGGCTTGGCTTTTGGCTTTGTTGGTGTGACATCTCCTTTTTCATATCCTGGAATCTCAGTGTTGACAAGGAGCTTAGAACATCATTTGTCCAATTTCCCAGCCCACAAAGGAGTCTCTGACCAGTCGTCACGTAGATCGTTCTTGAACTCCGTGAGTGATAAATCTAACACACGTAAATATGTTTTACAACTTTTCTAGAATATAAGCACCTGAAAGCAGGGACTGTCTCCCTCTTATCTTTGCATTCATATTGTTTGAGACATACTAGATGCTTAATAAATGTCTGATTAGATAGCCTACTCCATTTATAGGAAGCTGTCATATAATATGCTCTTCTTAATATTGAAATATGAAAAAAATAAAAGAAGAGAGATGAAAAAAATATTGAAATCTGCCTTTATGTTACTTTCATCCCTTTATGGGAACTGTGGCTTTCAGGGGTACACAAGATGAATCTATCCACACACACACACACACTCCATGTGATAGAATTTTGTAACGTCTTCTTATGATAATTATCTCATTTTAACCTAGGAGCAATGTATGTCCCTCAGATTTTCTGCGGCTTTATACATTTATATTAGATGGAAAGTTAGTAGTATAATCATAACTGCCCAGAGGCGTCAGGGAAATTCTTATTAGGCAAAAACTTGAAACTTCTTTAATTTACTTTTCTATCTCTCTCTAGTTAACATCTGGCCTCTTTGTGGCTAAAACAAAAGTTCAGTTTACACAAGAACATTTTGACAGAAAAGCAGTGCAGAATATTACTAAGCCGGTTAATGGATACCAAAAGGAAAAGTTGGACAGAGAGCTGACTTTTTCTTAAAACTTAGTCCTTGATAAAATGAGTACAAATGTTGAGATAAGCTTGAATTTTCTGCTCCAATGTATGGAGAAGAAAAAAAAGAGAGAAGGAAGGGAAAGAGAAATTAAAAAAAAAAAAACAGACAAATGTCTCCAAAGTATCTGACATCACATGTGATGTTCTCCACTCACGGATCCTCATGCAAAGGCAGGACTATTTCTCCCTTTCTCTTCTTTAGAACAAGTCATGCTTATTCCTTGTACTTTTACACTTTTCATTTTTTATCATTTGGGGAGGGTTCTTTCCATTTAAATTGTTATATATAGTCTTTGTGTGTCCTGCTTTCTTGGCTCTGCTAACAATGATAATAAGAGCATTTCTGTAGCACTTTGATGTTTGCAAAGTGTTTTACAAATATTTAATTTCCTTACTTTGAATAGCTCTTATTTTGCTATTAAATATGACTTCATGTTTTCCCTCTCCATCACTTCATGCCTTTCTAGGCTTCCCTGAAGTCACCATATTCATTAATATTCCATTATATTCACATACCCTAATTTGTTCAGCCATTCCCCAACTGATAGACAGTTCTTTGCTACCAAAAAAATGTTGGAGGGGATGTGGGAAAACTGGGACACATACATTGTTGGTGGAACTGTGAACAGATCCAACCATTCTGGAGAGCAATTTGGAGCTATGCTCAAAAAGTTATCAAATTGTGCATACCCTTTGACTCAGCAGTGTTTCTACTGGACCTATATCCCAAAGAGATCTTAGAGGAGGGAAAGGGCCCCACATGTGCAAGAATGTTTGTGGCAGCCCTTTTTGTAGTGGCTAGAAACTGGAAACTGAATGGATGTCCATCAATTGGAGAGTGGCTGAATAAATTATGGTATATGAATGTTATGGAATATTATTGCTCTGTAAGAAACGACCAGCAGGACGACTTCAGAGAGGCCTGGAGGGACTTGCAGGAACTGATGCTGAGTGAAACGAGCAGAACCAGGAGATCATTATATACAGCAACAACAGTATTACATGATGATCAATTCTGATGGACATGGCTCTCTGCAACAAAGAATTGTCTCAAACCAGTTCCAATTGTTCACTGAAGAAAACCATATACACCCAGAGAGAGGGATATGAAATATGGACAACATAACATTTTCATGATCTCTATTGATGTTTGCTTGCATTGTGTTTCCTTTCTCTGATTTTCTTTTTTTTTTCTAGTAGATAGGATTTTTCTTGCACAACTTGTCAAGTATTTCAATATTATTGACATGTAGTGGACTTCCTGCCATCTAGGGGAGGGGAGGGGACTGGGGGTAAAAGTTGTAATGGAGAGCTTTGTAAAAATTAATGCTGGGGAACTACCCATACATATGTTATACAAATAAAAAGCTTTAATAAAAAAAAGCGTTGTGATCAATGTTTTTGTATCTATGGAGCCTTTCTTTTTATCAGGGACTTCCTTTTCCCCCCATAAGTTTTTAATGATCTCTTCTTCCTCAATCATCATGTATTTACTTTAAAAGAATAGCTAGCATTTATTTAATATTTTAAGGTTTCCAATGTGTTTTATGGATTTTATTTCTTTTCATACTCACATTGGGAGATAGATACTCATATTATCCCCATTTTATAGATATGGAAACTTAGTCTAAGGGAGATTATGTGATTTTCGTAAAGAAACAGCTAAAAAATATCTAAGCAGGATTTGAACTCTAGCCTTCTTAGTTCCAAATGCAACTCACTGGCTACTCTATTGCCCAATTATCTCTACTGATCCATGCGTGCATTGTTATTTCTCACTATGTTCCAGGGACATAAGCTCCCTGAAGGTTAGAGCTGTTTTGTTTTTGGCTTTGAGTCCCCAACGACCAGCAAAGGCTTTCTCCATGCATGGAGATTTGTTATAAGTATTTGTTGAAATGAATACCTGAGAAAGTGGATTGTTTCCAAAGACTGGAAGCCATTTTAGTTTGTATTTCTCTCTGCAGCTTAAGTGGTGAGCTTCTCAAGTTTTTTCATTGTAGGGAGGGAGCACGGCCACTATTCACTCACTAGTCCTAAGTGTTCCCTGTTCTAGTTTTAAGGGTGAGTGAGTGGGAAGGCAGGGATTACATTAGGGGAAGCTCACAAGGATATACTGGTAACCAAAGCAAGCCAGCAAATTTTTTAATTCAGGGATCTCCAAGAACCCTGAATCTTCCCCTGTTGCTATTTCTTTCTCTCTTCCCTCTGTTCTCAAAGGTATTCTGCCAGTTGCATTGCGATTCACAAGCAGTCTCTCTCCACCTTGAACCTAAGTCATCCTAGAACAAATGCCTTCTGGCTCTTTGGTTTTTGTTACTCCTCTCTCAACAATCCAGGGTGACTGTCTACTGCCTCTCCATCAATGTTGACTGAGTGCTGAACTGGCAGAAACCAACTTAGTTTACAAGATAAAAGAGAAGAGGGGAAAAAAACCAGGCTGGCTGGTGTCTTTGCATAGATTGACAACCCAGTAGGATCAACAGCAGGAACAAAAGGATTTATCATGCACATTGTGGTCCCTAAGACACTCATGGGGGAGGATTTGGCCTAAAGGTGACTGATTCAGTGACTAGCTGTAGAAGTGGCTTTAGTTTCAAAACACACAAGACCAAGAGTGTACATAGCAGTGACAGGTGCTGGGCTCCAGTGAACACAGTGAAGGATTTTCCTATATATGTGAATGATAATGCAGCATCATGAATAGAGGGCAGTCTTTGGATCCAGTAAGACTAGGATTCAAATTCTGCCTTTGACATATCTAGGCTGTATGAGCAGAAATAAATCCCTTGAACTCTCGGAGCCCCGGATCTTCTAACAGGAAGTGGGAGACAAGAAACCACCATCCATGGATGGAGTTTTCCATTTTCCTTCCCACTTCCCCATGAAATTACAATATCTTTATCTACTTATTGGAGACAGTGGATAGTCAGCTTCAGAATGTTGAAAGAGCCATGAAAAGTTCCCCTCAGTAACTGGAGCCAATGGAAGCTTCAGCTGGTCTGGTGATAAGCTGGCCTTGAAAATCCCTTGCTTGAACCAGTCCAGAAGTGGACTGACCTCTTAGCACAGTTACTATCTTGCACAAAAGGTTGCATCTTGTCCACTGGTTATGCCATGCCCAGAAGTGAACTTGGGATAGGAGTGAGAGGAGGAGAGAGGATGTTAAGGATGTTTAAGCTTGGGCCCATTCTTTCTTCTGTGATCTTTTCTATCTCTTAATTGTTTTGTTTAGCCACAGATGAGAGGGTTTAGCCTGAATAAGGGGGAGAGTTAAAATAATTGTGATATAATGACAAAAAATTTAATAAAAAGTGTTTTTGTTTGTTTGTTTATTGTTTTTAAGAAAAAAGTAAACCCACAAGGACCACAGAAGTAGAGAGTAAGCTCCCTGTTTGGAACATTGTGTTTATCTTCTCAGTAAAAATCCCTTTGAAAAAGCTAATTGATGTAAACTGGTTAAAGGATACTGGAGAAATTAACAAGTGATTGGAATTGGAGGAAAGTACACCTGATGGAGGCAAGTAAGCAATGGCCTGGAACAACCCAGACATTCAGGGTAACTCCTCAGACCCAAGGGAAGGGCCATTCTCATGCTGGGAACCTGATCTGCTACTCCAGATAGGGATTGGGAGACCAAACTCAAGGCTTCATTTGATTCTAGTCTAGTTCCCTTAGTGCATATTAAAACCTTGAAAAGTTCCATCAGACACAGTATCTCTTACATATATGATAAAGTCACAAGACTCCTGGGATGGCAGGGGTAACTGTTAATGATTTGTTGAGCAGAGACATCAGATAAACTGCTGAATAGTGAATTGTCTGAGCCATGGAAGATGTTCATACTAAAGAAGGATTTTCTGTTTATGATGGGTATCTCCATGCATATGGTTCCACATCATAAGAGTGAGCCCACCACAAATGAATCATGCACAATGTACTGGGAAAACAAAGTAGCTGAAAAACTCCATGTAACACTCAGACTGTACATGATTGCAATCTGATGAGAGTTTGGGAGCCCTCACCCCATCAGGATAGACACACTGATTGGCCTTCTCTTCTCCATTTTAAAAAAGGCTGAGATTTTAGGAAAAGTGAATGGTCATAATCAATTGGAAAAATATTAAGTGCTCATGGGTAGGCAGAGCGAACATAATAAAAATGACAATACTACCCAAACTAATCTACTTATTTAGTGCCATACCAATCAAACTCCCAAGAAATTATTTTACAGATCTAGAAAAAATAGTAGCAAAGTTCATTTGGAAGAACAAAAGGTCAAGGATTTCAAGGGGATTAATGAAAAAAAAGGCAGATGAAGGTGGCCTTGCTGTACCAGATCTAAAACTATATTATAAAGCAGCGGTCATCAAAACCGTTTGGTACTGGCTAAGAAATAGAGCAGTGGATCAGTGGCACAGGATAGGTTATCAGGACAACCTAGGCATTAACCTTAACAATCTAGTGTTCGATAAACCCAAAGACCACAGCTTTTGGGATAAATACTCTCTATTTGGCAAAAACTGCTGGGAAAATTGGAAACTAGTGTGGAAGAAATTAGGGCTTGACCCATACCTAACACCACATACCAAGATAAGATCTAAATGGGTTCATGATCTAGATATAAAGAGGGACTTTGTAAGCAAGTTAGAGGAACGTAATATAGTTTATCTCTCAGACCTGTGGAGGTGGAACAAATTTATGTCCAAAGAAGACTTGGAACTCCTAATTGAACACCAGATGGATAATTTTGACTATATTAAGTTAAAAAGTTTCTGTACGAACAAAACAAATGCAGACAAGATTAGGAGGGAAGCATCTAATTGGGAAATCATCTTTACATTTAATGGTTCTGATAAAGGCCTCATTTCTAAAATATATAGAGAATTGTCTCATATATATAAGAATTCAAGCCACTCTTCAATAGATAAGTGGTCAAGGGATATGAACAGACAATTTTCAGATGATGAAATTAAAACCATCTCTAGTCATATGAAAAGTTGCTCCAAATCACTATTGATCAGAGAAATGCAAATTAAGACAACTCTGAGATACCACTACACACCTGTCAGATTGGCTAAAATGACAGGAAAAGATAACGATGAATGTTGGAGGGGATGTGGGAAAACTGGGACACTAATACATTGTTGGTGGAACTGTGAACGGATCCAACCATTCTGGAGAGCAATTTGGAGCTATGCTCAAAAAGTTGTCAAACTGTGCATACCCTTTGACCCAGCAGTGTTTCTACTGGGCCTATATCCCAAAGAGATCTTAGAGGAGGGAAAGGGACCCACATGTGCAAGAATGTTTGTGGCAGCCCTTTTTGTAGTGGCTAGAAACTGGAAACTGAATGGATGCCCATCAATTGGAGAGTGGCTGAATAAATTATGGTATATGAATGTTATGGAATATTATTGTTCTGTAAGAAACGACCAGCAGGACGATTTCAGAGAGGCCTGGAGAGACTTGCATGAACTGATGCTGAGTGAAACGAGCAGAACCAGGAGATCATCATGCACAGCAACAACAGTATTACATGATGATCAATTCTGATGGACATGGCTCTCTGCAATAAAGAATTGTCTCAAACCAGTTCCAGTTGTTCACTGAAGAAAACCATATACACCCAGAAAGAGGGACATGAAATATGGACCACAACGTAACATTTTCATGATCTCTATTGACATTTGCTTGCATTGTGTTGCCTTTTTCTGATTCTTTTTTTTTCTTGTAGATAGGATTTTTCTTGCATAACTTCTCAAGCATTTCAACATTATTAGCATGTAGTGGACTTCCTGCCATCTAGGGGAGGGGAGGGCACTGGGGGTAAAATTTGTATTGGAAAGCTTTGTAAAGATCAAGGTTGGGGAACTACCCATACATATGTTATAAATAAATAAATAGAAATATATTTTTAAAAAAAAGTGAATGGTCAGCAATCTGGCCCATCCTGCATCAGCATCCCAATTGGCTAGATCCTCCTCCATCCCTCAGTCCTTAGTGACTTATAGTCTCTCCCCTTGTTCATCTCGGTCTCTTAGATCTTGTCACTTCTTCAACAATCTGAACACAGCCTAACCTAGCTTTTCAGTTTAGGCTCATTTCATCTCTTCCTTTTTTGGCCCCAACAAGAATTATACCCTTCTTCTCCATATACTATATGAGCCTAGGTAGAGGTCATAGAAGTCATATAAGATCCACTTCCAGAAATTAGAGGGTTTCCTCCTTTGTTCCCAGGGCAGCTGGGGTAGGGAGGGGATTTTTCTGGTCTATACACATGCCCCAAGCTCAAGAAGATGGTTTCTGATGGCTCTTCCAATGGAAATTCTGTGATTCTGCAATCCATGGCTATCATCACGCAAAAGAGGAACATTGGAATAGGATATGTCATTTGTTCATGAACACATTGGGTGATCACTTCATATGATGAAGTGTGGTCAGAAAAGGAAATTTCAGAGAAACATGGTCTAAAGATCTCCTTATCTTCAGGAACCTCCCTTTCTTGATAAAAATAACTCCAAACAGCAGGATCTGTCAAACCAATGACTCCCCCCCAAGTCAATCTGACCCTGAAACTGAGATTAGTCAGTTACAATGAAATTTTAATTGTTTTTTTTTACTTTTTAAGAAATTATTTTGCCTGATCTAGCATATATTATGTTTTTCTCTTGGGGAGATAAATGATAATTGGAAAATAACACTTAATTAAAAATAAAATTAAATAATATTGATTATTTGGCTTTAATATGCCTTCATCTCTGAATGCAACTTTCTTTCCCCAACCTAGGCAGCCATTAACTACAATAAGGAAGGAAAAAGATAGTTCAATAAAAGCATATATAAAACAAATCTAGCAGCATATACTGTGTTCTATCACCATGCTTCCCCAATGAAGGGAAAAGGCATCTTATATTTCAAAGCCAAATGTACTCACCATAACTGGACAACAATCAGCTTAAGCTGTTTTCTCCATTTCCATTTTTGTCCTTGTGCATTCTGCTTTGTCACTTTTTCTTGTTCGACTTTGCATTAATTCAAAGTCTTCTTTCCATGTGGTCTCTGCACTCTTTATATCCATTGTTTCTAATAGTACACTGTGAGTAATATTCCATTACATGTACCACAACTTGTGTAGCCACTTCCTAATTGATGAGCATCTACTTCTAACAGATTGGGGCTACCACAAAAGAACTATTTTAAGTATTTTGGTGTCTATAGAATCTTTATGGATTATAATTGATCATTTATTAATATTGTTTGAATCCAGATTTGTGCTTAATAATAATTTAGAATGAACTTTCATGCAATTATTAATCACTGGCAGTTCTTTTCAGAGCTGGCTTGATACACTTAAGTGCACTGGAAATGGACAGTTCCATTCTTTCTGAGCAATATAAAATGCAACTACTTGGATACTTGATATTTCCTGTTAGTTACCAGTAGTCGCATGAACCGTTTTTAGAGACAGCCTACCTCTTATCTGTAGGGAGAAGCGCTAAGACCCAGAGTCACAGTCAAGTGATAGAAACAGCAAATTCAGTAGCTGATAATTGGGTGTCTCCAAAATATCATAAAAATAGTGACTATGTAAATGTAGTTGTATGTATATGTATGTATATTGTGTGTATCTATATCTATAGACATAAATATCATTTTAAGTTTGTAAAGCACTTCACACATATTCTCATTTGATCCTATTATGACCCTCATTTTACCGATGAGGAAACAAGATTAAACAGGTTTAAATGACTTGCCCGAGATCACACAGCTACTAAGCGTGTCTGAGGCAGTTTTTGATCCAAAACTAGTATTCTGCACCCCGTGCTATCAGATGTCTCCATCTTTAATACCTTCCTTGTTCTCTGACCTGGAAAATATATGATTTTTTTCCTTTTGAGGCAGAAATACCACAATACAAAGGGGCCTTAATGTTGGAAACTGGCTTAAGACAATCCCAGAAATGCATCTTTTGCTCCTGAAGTTCTTGGCAGCAGAAACATGCTTTACACGGTGGAGCAAGGCATTTGTACTGTCTTTAAAACAGATGATGGAGGCAGAGAGTCACAGTAAAAAAGAATAAAAAGCCAGAAATAGGCTATGTTTTAATGAAAAATTCATTCAAATCTTTGCATGTATATTTTAAAAAGATTTGTTTCATCATCATGGTGTAATTAGAAGTCTGCTGCATTTGGAACCAGGGGAAGTGGAATATATTCCTGGTTTTGTCTAGTACTACTTCTGTGTCTTAGAATGTCCTCTAATCTCTCTGTCTCATTTTTTCCATATGTCAAATGAAGAGGCAAGATTAGATGACCTTTAAAGTCCCTTCCAGCTGTAAATTGTGATCTTGTCTTAAGAGTTTGTAGCCTCTGCAGCTGAAGTAATTCTAATCCTTCCATTATTTTGACAAATGGGGTTTTAGTGAGATCCTTGTTCAGAGACAAGGATCACTGCACTTGGTTAGGCTGATCCTCAAGCAACAGACCCACAGTTCATCACTG
This sequence comes from Myrmecobius fasciatus, assembly GCA_023553655.1. Classification (NCBI taxonomy): domain Eukaryota; kingdom Metazoa; phylum Chordata; class Mammalia; order Dasyuromorphia; family Myrmecobiidae; genus Myrmecobius; species Myrmecobius fasciatus. Next base: position 34,181 of record JAJPUD010000585.1, read on the forward strand.
GGACTATTCTCAAAGCCTTCCCAGCTCAGTGGGACTTTTTGGAGCTTGTGTTCTGTTGGAATAGCTGGCAAGACTTCGATTTCATATATACTTTGGGGGTAATAGGGAGGTTGGGACAGAGAAACTAGAGAGAGGGAGATCCATTAGAAAGCCATTACAATTGCCTAAAATGTAAATAATGAAGGTCTGATTTGCAGTAGTAGTGGTGAGAGTAGAAAGGAAGGAATAGATGTGAGAGAGACCAGTGGAGCAAAATGACCTGATTGGAGGTAGGGGGCAAGAGAAAATGGAAAGTCGAAGATGATACTTTGACTACTGTGCTGGGGAATAGTGGGACAATCAAGAAAAAAAGTAGGTATTCAGACCAGGGACACCTTTGGGAAGGTAAAATGGTAACACATCTGAAGTTATCATTAGGTTATCTGTATGTGGATGTTGAGTAGATAAATGGCTATTTAGGACTGCAGCATCAGAGCTGGAAAAACAGATTAAAGAGTCATCTGTGTAATGAGGTTATAGGAATGGAGGAAATCACCAAGGAAAGGGATGTAGAAAGAAGAGAGCTAAAGAAAAGGTTTGGGGATATGCACACAACTTAGTGGGCAAGGAGACAAAGGGGAAATAATGAAGAAGACTGAAGAAGTGAAGTCGGAGGCTGCAGGAGTGTCAAGAGCATGGAATCCAAGAAAAGAGCAAGGAAAAGCATTTTCTATCAATCAGAGATATCTAAAAGTGGAGGTAGTGAGTTCTCCATCCCAGGAAGTCTTCAAGCAGAGTCCAGATGATCCCTTGTTGAATATGTGGTAGAGGGTAACCCTGTTCAGAATCATGTTAGATTAGATGGCTTCTGATGTTACTCCAACCCCAGGTCCATAAACAGTGACAGTTGTTTAAGAAAGATCCAGAATGGAGCCAAAGCCAGCGTCTTTGGATTTGGCAGCCACAGAGGGCAGGATCACCAGAGTGATGTGTCAGAACTGAACTTGCCACAAGTTCCTTTGGTTGCTGGGTGTACAATGGATTGGAGAATGAGACTGGTGCTGGGAGACAAGCTATAACCTACTCTTTCCAGAAGTTTGGGATTAACTGGTCAGTTAACAAGCATTTATTAAGCAACCTACTGTGTTTAGTAGTGAGGGATACGAAAAAGGGCAAAAAACACAAAGCAGGAGGGAAAAAATCTGTGCCGTAGTTTGAAAAGCCGATTGGATTAAGAGAAAAGGCAAAGGATGACAAAATTAAGATGGAAAGAATAGTAGAAAAATATGTAAGAGCAAGTGCTCAGAGGAGCAAATCCAGGGTACAAGTGGAAGATATGGTCTTGAGAAAAAGTTCAGTCAACTTCCTCTCTGAGGCTGGAGGGAAGGGGAAAGAGACTGAAGACATGAGATTGGTATTTTGGGTCCTTTTTTTTCATGAAATATTCTCACAACATGCTATATCACTCTGTTGCTGTGTCTTTGCCAGATGGAAAACAGAACCATTTTCAGACAGTGTCAACATTTACAAGCCGGGCGCCGCTGCCTTAATGAAAAAGCAGCACACCCCATCACAAAGTTCCTGACCCCTAGCCAGGGACACTTCATCTCCAGGAGAATTTCCAGCCCGTTGTTTGGGAAAGCCAATCATTTGCTGCCCATCATTCAGCTGACTGGGAGCAACAGTGACGTAAGCCTCCATTACTGATTGGGCAGCAGGAATGACAAACCTGTCATCCCTATTTTTGAGGACCCCTGATCCACCTTCTTTTGTAAAATCTAAACACAGCCTGGAGCCAGGGGCGATCAGGGCTCACGGCACAGATGAGCCACGTTTCGTCATTCTATCCTGGGATTGTTAAAACGATCAGCTCAGGCCGGCAAGGGCCCAACTGAGAGAGCCCAGTTGGCTGACTTAGGCTGTATCTCAAGTGTACACTTCCAGTGGTATAAACTGCAAGGTCTCTGCTCTTTACCATCTGAGGGAAACATGTGGCAAATTTATTTGGAACTCAGGATAATGGAATAATAAAACTGAGAGCTTTTACCTCTGGCTATTGCTTTGTGCTAAAATAAGAGCTATTGATAAGTAGGCTACATGGAATCCAACGGGTGGGTTTTTTTGTTTTTTCTTTTACAAAATCCTTCCTCGATTCTGCAACTCAATTAAATGGCCTATGGTTGAGTCTTTTTTCCCTGTCAATCTCGCTCCCTTTACAGGGAGTTAAGTGTTTACAGATAATGCAGAAGAAGGTTATGATGTTGTTCTCGTACAAATATCTGTCAATGTGGCTACTTCAAAAACCCATACTCAGGATAAAGCACGCCTTCGTAAAGACTGGAAATTTTGCTGAGAGGGGCCAAATTATCCACCTCTCAAGAGCAGCACATTGTTATGGGTACATACGGGACCTGAAGTCAAGAAAAGCCAAGGTCAGACCCTGCCTCAGATAATTTCCAATCTATGTGACCCTCATCCCCTTCTCCAGCCAATCACCTGGGGTCTTTAAGCCTTAGTTTCCTCATCTGTAAAATGAGGAGACTAATGGACCGTCCGTCCCAGGGCTGTTGTGAGGATTAAGTATGTGAATGTATATAAAGTGCTTTGAGAATTTTAAAGCAGTGTATAATTGTCAGTTATCCACAATGCACTGGCGAAGCTTGTCCTGAATAGTGTTCTTAATTGTAAAGATTTCTTATCATCCCAATGAAGAAGGGATTGCCAGACCCATTTCTCAAGTAGGAAATGTGAAGCAAAGAAGTCAAAGCAAACATGCAAAACCATAAAGGATATTTTTGCTCCTGGGTGTTTGATGCCTGTTTTCTCTCTGTCCAAAGACAAAATCAGGACAGAGTTCTTCCATGATGTGATGTGGCCATGAGCACATTTACTCCCCCCTTTTTTTTTAAATTTTGGATTTACAAGTCATGTCATTCCTTCCCTGAAGCCTTCATGAAACTTCACAATCTGGACCCAATCTGATCTAGTGCAGGACCTGGCACATAGTAGGGGCTTCATAAATTTGTATTGATTGGCTGACTTTCCAAATGGATTACATTTTACTCCTCTACTTTGGACATCGTAGCTAAACCAACTCATACTCTCATTGGAAGTGCATCTCTCCATCTTTTCCACAAGATTGACATGAGGCTGTCCAATACTTTGCTCAAATATAGATATATTACAAATCAAGCACTTCGTTGGTCTATCTACATAAACCCATGAAAAAAGGAAGTAATGTTAATTAGGCCTTTTCTTCATATAAATATGGCTTCTTGTGAAGACTTCTGTTTCTAGACACTCAGTAGCCAACATTACGTCCAAATGAGATTTATTAACAGATGTCCTGTGAACTAGGAGGCCTCAGGTAGGCTGGAGACTGAGGGATGGGGTGGTACCCCCATAAACATAGATATTGGGGTGGTGATATTGAAGTTGCAAATAATTACTCAATTTCTTTAACAATGAATAATAGAATTTTGTCAGCTATTTAAGAAAGTTAAATGAAAGTTTTTATCTGGAAATGGGAAGAAAAATGTCATCCAGTCCCTGAAGCTGTAAATCTGTTGCATCAAAGGCACACTTTCTCCTTCTGTATATGTGTGTGTGTAGATAGATAAATAGATAGATAGATATAAATATAGATATATGTATATATATATATACTAAAAATCAATGATGATCCACATGTGTTGATTTATGTTTATTGTCGATCAACTCAGTTTCAGAGAGGACAGATCTTCATATGCTTGGTTCACAAATGGAAGTATTGTATGTCTGGGTCCAAAAGCATTCACATGTGACTGTGTTGGAAAAGACACATCATGTCCCGCCTGGGACTATACCAATCCATCAGTGCAAGGGAGGAATAGAAAAATGCAAGCAATCCCCCATAAAAGACTGAAACTTTGAAGAGACAGATTGAACCAAAAGTCAACTTTCCCCACATCCCTCTGTATTTTAGCTCTTCTTCTGCTATTAATTCCTCCCCTCTCTTTCTGAGCAGTGTAAGGGCCTGTTCTAACTTAAGGATAAAATAATAATAGCTCACTAGCCTGTCTCATAGATGCAAGATGTCCCAATGTATGAAGCACTAGCAAAAGGCCTGGGGTGAAGATAAATCTGTTTACTTCACTCATAATTATTTTGGAGTCTTGAGGTTGGCAAGGGAGAATTGAATTCATTTGGAAGTTTGGGCAAATTTTAGCTCCTTTGTTCTTGTGTGAGCTTATGACCATCTGGGAAGGGGGGAGGTTGTCAAAAGCTCAGACAAGGCCAGAATCGTCCTATGGGATGATTCAGATGTTCTTATCACATCTCTTTCTTTCTCCTTTGCTTCTGCAACCAAATACAATGTTCAACAATCCCAGAGTATATATCTTAAAGCCAATGTAATGTAATACCTTGTTTTCTGTGTATTACCACCTGGGATTCTTTGAAAAGAAAAGAGGCATCCTTAATGTGCTCTGGAAATGGAACTTTTATTCTACAGATGGGAGAAATTGAGTAATTATTTGGAATTTTGATATCACCACCCCAATATCCATATACGTGGGAGGATCTTCCTGTCCCTCTGTCTCCAGCCTACCTGAAGTCTCCTAGTTTCGGGATATATGTTAATAAATCTCATTTGGACACAAATCTCATGTGAGCTTTCTTAAGGATGCTGGTTTGCCACTTACTGCTTCATTTGGAAAAATCTCTTGCCAAGAAATATAGGAAGTTAAATGGCTAGGAGGATTACTAGAACACTGGTGAATCTCCTCTTTAAAACTCCTAAAATTCACACCAAGAGTCCATTGACTTAATTCAGCTATTGGTCTTCTTTGGGGTGATGAAGTCCAAATTTATTCCCTAGTTCATGATTTCTCAGCCTGAGCTACTTACATTGAGCATGATCGGTGGGTAAATTGTTGCGGGCTGTCCAACACCATCCCACTAGTCTAAAATTGTTTTCAGTGTCACCATGTTGTTTTCTTGCTGTTACTTCAAAAAAAAATCCCTTATATGATTGTTAGGATCAAATATAAATTCTTGTTTCATTTAAAGCTTTTCACAATCTGGCTTCAGTCAGAAAACTTATGTTTATTAAGAACCTACTATGTGCCAGGACTTTGAGGATACAAAGAAACTCAAAGTCCCTGATCTCAGGGCTGATGGTCTGATGGGGAGACAGTGTGCAAACAACTTTGTTCAACCAAGCTATTAATGGGGTAAATTGCAGATAATATCAGATAAAAGGCACTAGAACCAAAGGGAATTAAGGAAGGCTTCCTGTTGAAGAGGGAGTTTTCATTTGGATTTGAAAAAAAAAAACAGGGAAGTGAGTAGAGAGCCAATCTTTGAAGTAAGAAAATCTCTGTTTAAGTCCAGTCCATGACAAATACTTCCTATGTGATTCTGGGAAATTCACTTAAACTTTCAACACTCTAGACAACTTGTGTTAGGAGACAATCAGTTCTAGAGAAGGTGCTGACCTGTATTGCTAGAGGGACTTTCTTCATCAGATATTTCCCTAACTCTATAATAATGATCAGCATTGTTGTTATTCAAATAAATCTCCTCAGATATGAGTATGATTTACCCAATCTGAAAAAGAAGGAATTTTGTGTCATCTCAGTCTATGTCAAGAGAGTCATAGATTTCAGAAATAAAGAGATAAAGAGCTGTCCTTGGTCTTGCTCAGAGCACACACTCAGAAATGGAGAATGTCCATTTCTGGGCACCACTGTTAAAGAGGGACACTGAGAAGTGGGATTTTTAAAGGAAAGTAACCAGAATGGTGAAGGGCCTTACAACCATATCCTATGAGAATCCTTTCAAAGAGTGGTGGGTATTTAACCTGGTAAAAGAAACAAGTGAGGGGACATTAGAGGTGTCCTCATTTCAAGGGTATTTAAATTTAAAATATTTAAAGGGTTATCAGGTCGAAGACAGATTAGTTCTGTTCTATTAAGTCTTGAGGGCAATACCTAAAGTTCTGGTGGGTAGAAGTTGACAAAAGGAAAATTTAGTCTTACTGCCAGATAAAGCTTTCTGATAAGAAGAGATGGGGGCAAGTGGGATGGACTGCCAAGAAAGAAGTGATTCTCCTTTCCTTAGTAATCTTTAACCTGAGGCTGATGACCCCTTCTCAGGCTCTTCTCTGGGACTTTCTCTTGAGAGGAATTGGGCTACAGAGTAAAGAAGGTGCTTCTAACACTTAAAATCCATAATTCTATGATCATCGTTTCCTCTTTCTTGTAATTTGCAATTATTTGCAAAATACTTACCTCATAGTAAATTTTAAAAGTTTTGGATCATGACTACTTTGCAAACACAGGGATACATTTTGGGAGGAGACTTGACTCACCTGATATTAATGAATTCATAGGACCTTAGGCTGATCAGAACACTTTTATTCTATTCCAAAGACCAGGAGGAAAGCTCTCACTGCTGTTCAGAGCAAAATATGTGAGGTTCATTGTGATGTTTTGCTGAAGATAACAACAGCTTTCAATTAATTTCAGTTCATTTCAACAGCTGAGAAGTACAGAAGGTTAGAAACAGTTCCCAAAATGAGTGAATTTGCTCATACCAAGAACTCCAAAAGAGGTGAAAATGTAAAGTTCCTTCATTTTGAAAACAATAATAGCTGACAGAAATCCTTTCCCAAGTTAATAAAAATCATGTAACTATTGAGGTGGAAAAATTTTTTAAGAAACTTAATTTACTTTTACTTTCGGCATTTTTATTTAATTCAGTAACAGTGCTATTTTATTAGAGTAGTTCTGGAGGTCTCAGCTGAGACCAAAATGGAAGTAGCCAGTTTCTTTTTGTTCCTACTTAGTATCTCTGTTTCTTTCCATGAATAGCATTTCTGAAAATCTCAGATCTCAAATGCCACAGTTAGTGAAAGGATAAAAAAACATCTACAAAATGCTGCAGAAAGCAATTTCTAAAAAGCACAAATATCAACTCAACTTTTCTTAATTGAGAAAGGTTTATTAAACACCTACTATGTTCTAGGAAACTTGGAAAGTCCCTGCCCACAAGGCACTTACATTTAACTTGGGGTGGGAAAAGCCATGTTCACAAACAAAAACATATAAGAAATATACAAAAATATTCAGTAGTTTTAGGGGCGGCATAAAAAACCTGAAAGAAGCAATAAAGAAGTCTTGAAGAAGACAATTGAGTTGTCTTGAAAAAAGGTGGGTGATCTAAGAGAAATGTGTGAGGAGGAAAAGTTGGCATTTCAGGCAGGGGGCAGGGACAGCCTTTGTAAAAGCATGAAGGGAGGAAATGAAGTGTCATGTATTAGGAACATCAAATAAGCCAGCTGTTCTCTCCAAGAAGCATGTCAGTAGGGGCTGGGCAAAACAACAATCAAAAACATTTAGCCTTTGCTTAAAGACCTCCAGGGATGGAAAACTCACTTCCTCTTGAAACAGTCCCTTCCACTTAGGGGAGCCCTTACTATTAGGAAGACTTCCCCACTCCCCACTTCAAATCTAAATCTCTCTCTTTCCCAGTAAGTGGTATAAAGATGGTTCTCTTCATTTTACAGATAAAGAAAATGAGGTCTTTTGACTCCAACTTCAACAATCTATCCACCATTCTATGCCAATTTTCTTGACAAATAGTCATTTGGATTCTACTCAAAAACTTTCAGCAATAGGGAGGTATATCTTTTTTAATTTTTTAAATACAAAAGTAGTTTGGGCAGCTATATAACCCCATGGATAAAGTGAGCTATGGTACCCCATTCCAATTTGGACAATTCTAAATGTTTTTTTCTGTTTGTACACCTACATATTACATATATACATACATACTATATGTATGTAATACTGTATATATATATGTGTGTGTGTGTTTGGATATTTATTTATATACAAATATATATGCACATAGATTCTCCTATTGAACCAAAATCTTCCTATCTGCAATTTCTCACTGTTCCTATTATTCCCACTTCTACCCTCTGAGACCAATCCCAGAACAAATCTAATAAGAGCTAAGATGTCTAGACTTTCCAGTTTCCTCCTTCCCAGGTTAATGCAGTTACAATAAATATGGAACTTTTTCAATATTTCAGTGAGCATAATTTCCTATGAATGTAACCACTCCTACTTCACAGTCTAAAGCACAATTGATTCCCACCTCCACTGTGGGTCTCTTGGACATTTAGAGTACCAAGTCACATTTATGTTTCTGGATGGTCTATACACTTTATGAGCCATTGAAGTCTCTGGTCCCTTTTCTCCTTCCAGCACTGTAGGAACACAAGAGACTCTAACAGATTGAGAGCCAGCTTCAATTTTTCTTTGTTTTCTGGATTGTTTTGCCAAAGAGGTCATCACCAAGCAGCCAGCCTACAAAGGATGCTTCCATAGACTCATCCTTGGACAGCCGATGGCTTATGGCTGATACTGGAACCTTCCCAGCCTAAGAGATTGTGCTCTGCCCTCTGATTCTGTTTCCGTTGCTTCTTCTTGATGACTATTCCTCTCCTGGATTCTTTCCTTTCACTGCTGTATTTTTTTGCTTTTCTAGCTTAGTAGAACCTCCTCAGGAGCTTCAGTTTTAAAATTGCTGTAAGGGAGACAGAAGAAAAAAAGTCCATATCTTCAAGGAATTTACAATTTAATTTTGTGGGTAATAACTACCAAATCAGAAAATAGATTAAGTGCTGAAAGACATCTTAAAGATCATAGGGCCATTTTACAGATGAGAAAACTGAGGCCCAAAAACATAAAATGGATTTATCTAGACCCCACACTTAGATGTATGAATTAATTGAAGAATAATACAAGGCAGCACTATGTACTTCACATCTCATTAGTTAGAAATGAGATGCTAACTAAGAATCTAAGTGCCGCTAAAGACCTTGGGGGAGTATGGGTAGAGGTTGATGGTGTCACAATGGAGGTGAGCCTCAATTTATGAGACACAAAATGCACACCTGAAATAAATGAAGCCTTAAACTGCATCTCCTGAACAAATCATTCCCCATTAAGGGGCTCTTCAGGGGTCTTCTACCTTCAAAATTGGGCTGAAGTCACACTGTTACCGTACACATCTGCCAAACCTTCCTAAGATATCTATGCAAAAGGGGATGGGATTTGTTGCAAGGATAATGTTATAGTTGAACTTTCCATTTCATGTTGCAAAGCCATTTTTTTTTCTTTCTTAGGATTTTTTTTTCTTAAATTGTTTCTGCTTTGGGATCTTTCACACACACCATAAGCTCCTATTTGCCCATAAAATGAAGACATATTTTTCCTCTAAGAGCATCTGGAAGATCTCTCAAGTCTTCTTGCAATGTTTCTATTGATTTAGAAAGCATTCCTTCCTTGGGGGATATGATATTTAGGATACTTATCTATGGATACTTCAGTGGACTATAAATCTCAGAAATTTCAGAAATAAACCAGAGGGTTTTCAACTTGCCCAATAAGCAACCATTAAAGTGATGAATCATGTACAAACAAATCTTCACAAAAGTCATACTCTGGTTCCTAATTATGACTTGGAGGGGATCTTGAGTTTTCAAAAGATGTGTTAACAGAAGGAATCAATCCATGAATCAATCATTATTTCCTAAGGACCTCTTCGGTATTAGACACCAGGTAAAACATTGGGGATACAAAGCAAATGTGAGGCAGTGCCTTTCTTCAGGAAACTTCTGGGTTACAAGGACATTGCAATGTGGTCCAAGAGAAATAAATTCAAGTTACAAACCAAATAAATATACAGTGATCTCAAAACCATTCTGACAATTGGAGGCCAGTGTCACCTCCTTACTGATGTTTACATACAACACTCACTGCCTATCTGTCACACCTGGAGTATATACACACAAATATACATGTATACAAAGAGATAGGTAGGTAGGTAGATATACAACTATAGTGGTGTTTGCTCCTTGAAGAGAAGGTTATTTTTAAAAAAATCTTTGCATTCCCAGTATTTAGCACTGGGCTTACCATACAATAAAAGCTTAAGAGTTTTTATTGTTTGTTGTTCATTTTTGAAGAGGACCAATGACATCATGGAGTGATATCTTGACACTTGCATGAATTGGATTTAACTAAGCCAGAGTCATACAAAGTCATAAACCTCACTTTCTCATCCAGAGTCATCAAAGTCCATTGGCAGGACAAAAATCAAGATGGCTAGTGATGGCTCTTGATGAAGAAGATGGATGGATTTGGCAGCTTCAATATCTGACCAAGACCTAAGCGCTCTATTGCGCCTACTTCAGCCACCTTCATTTCTGTTGTTCTCATCTGCCCATTCTCCCAAGGGAAATCTTCACAAGTTTGAGAAAGACATCTCCCAAATTACCCTCACGCTGGTTTGGTCCATCTGCTATTGCAAATGCTGCAGCTTTTTGGAGACATGGTGAGAGGGTTGGATGACAGGTGGACAAATCCCAACTCTGACTCTTACCTCCCTGGCCTCAATCAGGTCACTGAATGCCTCTGGGCTTCAGTACCAGGTCAAGGAGGACTCTAAGATCCCCTCTCAAGCTCTCTTAGTGCTTGAGAATACTTATTGATTATTTGAAAGATCATTATGTTAAAGAAAGTTCAATTGAATTGTTAGCTTTTGTCATTGGCAGCCTAGAGCAGGAGCTATATAAGTTACAGTTGAAACCTGTCCTTTCTGGATTAGTGATTAATCACTGAATGGGTATTGCCTCCATCAAATTGACCCATTGAAGACTTAGCTTAAAAAGGCCCAAGGTCTCCCATTGCATCCAAGGCCATCTCCAGTTGTCCTGATCTATATCTTGCCACTGGACTCAGATGGCCCTGGAGGGGAAAGTGAGGCAGGGGACCTTGAACAGCCCTCCCTCACTTAAATCCAATTCACCAGCATGTCATGGAATCTCTTCCCTGATGTCATGACCTCTTCAAAAATAAAGACCAAACAATGACAACCTTCTTTATGGAAGAGGAACAATGGCATCATGGAGGTCATGTCTTGACTTGCAAGTGAATTGGATTTAAATGAGGGAGGGCTGTACAAAGTCACCAGCCTCACTTTCTCCTCCAGACATCTGGGTCCAGTGCAAGATATAAATCAGAATGACTGGAGATGGCTCTGGATGCAGTGGGAAGCCTAGCAGGTCTTTCCCAGGTCTCAGTTTGAGTATGGAGGTAACTCATCAATTGAGTTCCCTGAGAGATAAATTATCCGAGGTTTCCAATACTCCATGGGTTTATAATCCTAAAGCTACAACTTGTTTCCCTTTCAATAGTCAGCCCCAGACCGTGAATGCAAAGCCAAGCCATTTACTAAAATGGCAAAGTAAGAAAAGTAGCAAATAGAAATCAGAGTATAATCTCCTCTAAGTACATTCTCTTTTGGTAAAGTGGATGTCTGGAGAGGTCCCATGTAGATGGAAAATCGGTATTTCCAGGACATTAGGGAAAGTGTTTGTCCTGGGCAGGCCTGAGAAGCCATTCCTGTGTCTCTGTACGGAAAGACCATGGACATGTTCATGTGTGTCTGCTTCCCTTGTTTTCACATCTCCTGATTGCTGCTCTACTGGACTTTGTTCCAATCACAGGTTGGTGTTGTCTCCCGCATCTAGAGGCTCAGGTGAAATCCTCAGCTCAGATATTGTTATTCTTTTTCAGAAAGGAAATAATAAAAACTCTTACTATGGACCAGCAGAAGGCTCCCAGTTCTATTTCTTTAACTTCAACTCATGTCATACTAGACATCCTGGCAGAATGAAGCATTAACTGGACTTTTGTTTGATCATTTCAGTCATGTTCTGTTCTGCGACTCCTTTTTCTGGACAAAGATAACCAAGAGCTTTGTCATTTCTTTCTCCAGCTTTTTAAAAAACAGATTAAAACTGAGGCAAACAGGATTAAGTACCTTGCCAGGGTCACACAGCTAATAAGTAACTGAGGTCAGGCTGGAACTCAGGTTCTCCAGACTCCAGGGCCAGCTCTTCATTCACTGCACCAGGCAGTAGCCACCAAAACACTTTGGGGTTAGAGTTTCTCGGTTTTGAGATTCTAAGGCTCTCTAGTTTACCCAAATTAAAAAAATAAGCAAAGAAAAAGTACAGAAAGAATTTATGTCCTGGACAAGATCATCATCTCTGCCGACTGGTCAATCCTATTCATCTCTAATATTCTCATATGCAAATGTGGCCATTGGTTATCTGAAAGGACACACTTCCTCTTCTTGGTTTCTTGCCATTTCTTGCAATGGATGCAGCCACTCAGAGATTGAAAGGATCACACTCTCACTTGGGTAGACTAAAATATTCCCAGCATCCCAGTTTGTAAGGACTGCCCTGAAACATCCAGCCTACCAATTGCTAGTGTCTTAATTAATGCAACCAAATATTTGATCTTGTATGATTCAACGGATTTTCAACCTGGGAGCCAAGCTCTCAATATCTTAAGCAACTTCCCCAGTACTTAACCACTAAGTTAGACATTTAATGGAGGTAATTCCTACAACAGGAGTTTCCTACACAGATAAAAATCAGTAGATCATTCAAATATTACAGTTTGATTCAGCAGAACATACGTGAATGACCCATTACTAACTGGATCAAGGAGTTACAAATAGAAGGTTCTTTGACTCCCTTAACTTTCAAGATAAGCAAACTGTGGCCCAGAGAAATTAAGTCACTTGATGAATAATCACACAAGTAAATACCGGACTTGTTTTGAAGCCATGTTCTCATTCTGAAAGCAATCCTTGCCCCTTCTTCCATGATGCTTTCTTCATATACAGTGAGGTTCCTTTCAGGACAACTGTTGGCATGTATAAAATCACTGATTCTCTCTCATCTTAGGAGAAGTGTAAGATTTTTTTCCTGAATTGAATGGGCAGGGTTAGAAATAGAATGAAAATATATGATCTCCTGACTGTAAATCCTGTTATTTTTCACAATCGCCTATTATCTTGTTCACGGGAAGGCAGTGTGGCTACAATGGAAAGAATATCATATTTAGCATCAGAAGGCCCAGTATTAACATCACAGATTTGTCACTTGCTATAGATGTGACCATAGCTGGGTCAATTTTCTTCTTTGAGCCTTAAACTCCTCCTCTCTAAAATAAGATGTTGAACTAGTCAACCTCTGAGGTCCCTTCCAAATCTAAATTAATGACCCTTAATAATACCATGCTTTGCTCTAAACAGTCAAGCCAATTGGTGTGACCCAGAGAAAGCTCTTAGATTTGCAAAAGTGAATGTTCCAGCTATGAGGAACTCATCAGAGTGGGTTGAAAATGGGGCCAGTACCTGCTGTTCATAGACTGTTACTCAACAAATTTAGAGCTTTTGCCATTCAAATCGAGCTTGGCCTTGATAGATCATAGTCTTAGCAAATGGCTAAACTTCCTGTGTGTGTGAAAATGCTGAAGAGGGGGCAGCTAGGTGGCACAGTGAATACAACACCAGCCCTGAAGTCAGGAGGATCTGAGTTCAAATCTTGTCTCAGATACTTCCTAGCTGTGTGACCCTGGGCAAGTCACTTAACCCCAATTGCCTCAGCAAAAAAAAAAAAAATGCTGAAGGAAGTAACTAGAGCATCAGGGAGCTCATTTTGAGAGATGCTCAAGTTGAGTAGACATATTGCTACAAAACAACAGGAACTGGGTGATCATTTTCCTTTATTTAAACAGGATAGTATGCTTCAAAGTCAAGAATTACTGGACTCAAATCCTGTTTCTGACATACTGCTTTTGTGACTCCAGCCAAATCATTTAACCTCTCAGTGTCCCCAGGCAACTCTAAATGCAAATAAATTAATTATAGGTCTGTGTAAATAGTGTGAACTTTCTCTACCAGTAAAATTACAGCTCTGTTTCTCCCCTCCAAAAAAAAATGTAGACATGTCTTGTGGAAGAGTTGATATTATGAAATGTGTATATTTGGGAAGAATTTATTCTGGTTTTTGAAGTCACGGCTGGCATAGTTGGGAACCTTCAATGTAGTGTGTTTGGGGGGGGTGCAGAAATGCCATCTTCTCCCAAATATCTCATGCTTTGCAATCAGGAAGCCCACTATTCTTTCCTTTGAACTAAGACTTCACTACCTCCAATCCTCTCAAACACCTTAAAAGAGTGACACTATCAGCTATTAACATCTTAGTAAAATTCGTTTTTCCATTGTGGATCAAGAGGAGTGCTCTGTGCACAGATACCTGGGAGACCTTCCCTTGGAGCTCTAGTAGACTACTTGGCCAATTGAAAGCTCTGTAGCCTCAAGGACAGAACTTTAGTCTCCCTTTTGGTACTAGGATTCTTGCCCAGGTTATTCCTCCAAAGGCTTCAGATAGGAGCCGGAGGCTGGCTCTGAGGTTCAACTCTGTTCTTTTTTATTCTTGTCCCTCCCTCACCGAACAGCATTGGGTTCATGACAAATCCTCACCTGGATAGTTACCCCAGCTTGGGGTCTTTTGAAGCTACTCTGGTCTGTGAGCAGAACTGAGTAGTTAGTAATGGTGCTTCCAGTTAACTTCTATTCCTGCTTCATACACAAAAGCTGGTACCTCTTCTCTCCCTGACCTCCTGCTAAGGGCATCCTTCCCAGCACTAAAAGACTTTGGGATGCTCTCTTAGCTAGATCCTGTGCTCAGTGTCCAGAGACCTCTCTGTCTCCCTACATTGACCTGGCTGGGGATTAGGATTTTTTCCTTATATTTTCTCATTTGGATTCAGTCCGGTGTATTTTCCAGATCTTTGCCATCTTAGCTGGTCTCCAAACCAAAGGAAGTTCTCCATACTATCACCTATTTCTGTCTTTCATTTTCTCCTCCTTTCCCCTATTTCCCAATATTAGACTATTTTTGAGAAGTCTCAGAAAAGTAATGTTTTCAGAAGAGCCTTGAAGGAATCATAGCAACATGATTGGATTAGATGTCATATAAAAAAAGAGTGAAGCTTGATATGAGTTAATAGTGAGATGTGTCAATCAAGAAAATTAATTTCTTCTTGGGCTGTACTAATGAGCCATAGCATTTAAGACTAAGCAAACCTAGTCAGGGTAGATGGTGATTGGAGTAGAAACTCCTGGGCTAAGTGCTATATGTGAGGAATAGCACCGAAAAAAAAAGGTGATCATTCAGAGGACAGCAGGTGGGATTATGGGAGAAATCATACACAGCAGTGAGGCAACTAACACTTAGGGAACACGTAAGCAACAGACTCTGGGAATACAAACACAAAACAGGAGACAGTGCCTGTCCTCAAGGAGCTTCTGCTCTACATCAGTTCATGCTTGTGATGATTAGCTGAAGCAAAACCTAGACTGGAGAAGAGAGAACTTGCTCGAGACATATGAGAACAGTTAACAATTTAAAGAGCTCTTAAGATGAGAAAGGATTAGAAGTCTTCCACTTGGTCCTGGAAGACAAAACTAGCAGCAACAGTGGAGGAGTTGCTATGTTGGAGATACATTTAGATTCTGTATCAGGAAAAAACTCAACAAGGTTGCCCAAAAGTAGAATAAGCTGGCTTTGGAGCAGAATTCCCCTGATCCCATCACTGGAGGTTTCCAAGAAAAGGCTGCTGGGTACTCATTTGTCAGGTGTGTTGTGCAGGATCCTGTTCAGTTACCTGCAGAGTATTATGAATCATGGGATCAAAAGAGACCTTAGAAGTCATTGAGTCCAGCCCCTTCTTTTTACAACTGAGGAAATCGAGGTCTAGAGGTAAAATCACTGTCCAAGGTCATTATCTGAGGCAGGATTTGGCCCTGGTCTTCTAGACTCTAAGAATTTCTAGCTCTTCATCCACCATGTGTTCTAAAGGATTGAGGAAACTGCACAGAGATTTGGAGGTTCCTCACAAAATTTAAAAAAAAGACAGACTGCACTTTAATGCTGGTCCTTGGACCAACTTTGGTGTACTCTTGCTGCCTTGTTGTTTTCCTTCCTCCAGGACCACATGGTGATAATCACTAAGGTCCTTTCCAGTTCTGAGCTTCCTGATGCATGGGAAAGGAATGATGGCAGCAGTATCTTGGGAGGCTCACATGAAGGAACTCAACTGTGAAAAGGAAGGGCGGCAGAGAGGCTAGTGAATGCCTTGTGGCATCTTTCCTGGCAATCTTGCTCAGCATCTCCCTGAAGCTCAGTCTGATTAACCATCACAATCCTCAGCTACAAAAAGAAGTTCCGATGATGTAAACAAACTGCAGTGCCCCTAGAAATAGACCTAAAGAAGAGGAATCTGCCCGCCAGTTGGATGTAAATAAGTAGAAACTACTGCACATGTTTCCTAAGCACCTCCTTCGTGTCTAATTGTAATTGACAGAACCATTAGGGTCCCCAAATTCCCCTACACTGCTCTGAAAACAAACCCAATTATCTCATTACTGTACTGATCATCTCTTTATTACAGTGAAATCTTGGGTTTCTCCAAGGACAATCAGTGACTGTTCTCATTTCTATCTTTTTATAGATATCCATTTGCTTTCAGAATGTTCAATACTAAGGAACCAATATCAGACCTTCTAACCATCTATAGCTTTATGCTGAAAACTCCAGTCCTGTGGTGCTAGGGAGATTACCATTGCTAATTACTGTCACTCTGATTAGCATGGCGAGATAACGATTTATTTCTAGCCTTTTGCTACTGGGTTGTCCATTTGTTAACCACAATAGTTACAGTGGATGAATATTTGAGTGATAATGGTCTTTATTTTTTCTTTAGTACATAGACAAAGCCACAGGCTCAGAAAAGGCATACAAATTATAGTTTACAAATTGGCTATAGATTGTAAAATGAGGGGGTTGGACCAAGACCATTGAATGTTGGAGCTCCCTCTCATTTTACAGAGGAGGGAACTGAGGCCCAGAGAAGTGGAGCACTTGCCTCAGGTTTCACTGATAGTAAATGGCAAAACCATATCCTGGCTCAGATCTTCTGACTTCAAATCTTTCTTTCTCACTGAAACTAATTCACTGAAGTTCTCACTCACTAATAATTATAATAATAATGATGATGATGATGATAAAAATTTTTTAAAAATCTATTCCTCCAGGCTGGGAGGGGCGACGGGGCCCGGAATTTCTTACTTTTGCTTTGTCTGTCATTTAGGAGATTGGTATGGGGGCCTCCTGAAATGCACCTAGTGGGTATGTGGATCCGATTTATTTCTCCCATTCTGATGTAGATCTTTAAATGGTTTATGAGTGATCTTTAGGAGAGAGGGACATTAAGAGTTATCTTAATTTTTTCTTTTTATAAATGAAGGGACTGAGGCTTAGGGAGAAGAAAAGGCTTCTTGCTCACAAATGACTTTAAAGGAGATTGCAAGTTGAGAGGCAGGTGGCAGAGCCACTGAGTTTTGACCAGATGGGCTAATGTGAGACATTTCTACCCTACAAGAAGGGTAGCGGCTAGCTGCAGATTCTCTCCTACCTATCCTGCTTGTGTCTCACATCATTGTTTAGATGTTGTCTCCTCCATTAGGCTGTAAACTTAAGAGCTGGGATCATTGCTTTTTGCCTTTCTCTGTACCTCAGGGCTTAGTTGGCACCTGGTACATAACAGGCACTAATATCTGAGAGAGAAAATACAGGGATTTGAGGGAGGGCTCCCTGAGTGCCCTAGGTTTATATATCACATTTACCAATAATCAACAAAGATTAAAAAAAAGAACTTTTCAAATGTTAATTGTCTCCTCTCTGAATTGCCCTTGCACTAGTAGTTTGTTCCTTGCTACAGATCCCTGCTCTGTGATGAGATCCCTTTCAAATCTCAGACATTTTCAAATATGTCAGCTTCTTCTCTAGAAGAAGGGGTAGAAAAATCCCCCCTACACACACACACACACACACACACACACACACACACACACACACTCTCTCTCCATGTGTGATCAGTGAGCCCTGCAGAAGCCCCCAGTTCCAATCTGGATCCTATTAATTGCTCCAAACCTCTCCAGTGAATCAAGTGCTTTGATCTACCAAAGCACAGACCAGGTTCTGGGGGCCCATGGATGCCCCAGCATAAAGAGACAATGGTGGCCGGCCTTGTGCTGACAGTGTGGCCCTCCCATCAGAGACAGAAGAAAAGCCCTTCAGTGACCAGTGGCCGGGAGAATAAGGGATGCGTGTTTCTATTCACTGAGAAGATTTCTGTGAGGAGTTACAAGTTAGCATCTCGGCGGAGGCAACGGAAGGTAATTACAGAAGCTACTGGGAAACCAAACAGCTTTTCAGGGCGGTTTTCAAAGGGCATCCAGTGGACCATCCAACTCCCAGATTCCTGAGTCTGTGAGATTGTCTGAGGCAGGAGCCGGAGCCCGTTCGGGGGGTGAAAATGCTGATTACCAGCCACAGGTCTTTATGAAACGGCTGAAAACATGAAGGGCCCCGACTGGCCCCCTCCCACCGACCTTTGCTTTGTCTTGCTGTTTGTTTGAACTGGCTGAGCGAGGGAGGACAGTCCAGGCTGCTTCTCTGGGTGGATCCGGGGAGCTCTCACCCCAAGTGAGCCGCTCTCCAGCATCAGCTCAGCTTTTGCTCGGAAGGAAGCAGGGGGACACAAAAAATGAGGAAGAACTAAGTTGAAATCCGAGGGGTCCTCAGTGCTAATCCAGCTGCCACCCTTCCTGGGCTTTCCTGGATTTCTTTTTTTTTAAGCCAAACAACCTGGTCTTTTTCTGAAAACAAAACAGAAATAAACAGGTACAGACCTATGTTAGGTTTCATAGCCTAAGAAACCAGGGAGTATTGAGCAAATGTTTTCCTTAATCATTTGGATGAGGGAAATATGAATGGACTCTTGAGATGTCCCCAAATCCGTGAGGAAGAACTGATACCTCGGAGGAGAGAATCAATATCCAAAATAGACATCGGTAGGCGGAAGCATTCAGCCCAATGGAAAAGGACCCAAGCAAATTAGGGATGAATTTTACGTCTTACTGCTGGGTTCAAAAACATCAGCTTCACAGGTGCAGGACATGGGAGGCCAGGCTGCAGAGCAGTTTGTATGAAAGAGATCCGGGGTTTTAATGGACTGCAAACTCAATATGTGTCAATAGTGCAAAAAAGCTAATTGATTAGGACCTAATTAGGACTTTCCTTAAAGATGAATGCCTTCCTTTTCCCTAAAGGTCATCCCTTAAAGCATATAGGTGATCATTCCAATTTCCCATACCCCAAGGAATTCTCCCATTAATGCAAGTCCTAGAAAAAGGAAAGTTAGAAAGATGCTGATATGTAAATTCTATAAATTATTTACGAAATGCAATTAAGAACAGATAGATAGCCAGCACAAGCCTGGGATCTCATTTTCCATCTTGTTTCATAGGAACCTGTGCTGCTTGAGGTTGAGGAAACCCAACCCCAAATGTAATAAGAATTCCAGACCCTGCAGTACTGAAGGGCCCCATTGTCCTAGCCCTTAGCAAGAACGTGCAGAAAAACAAAACATTAGAAGGAAAGATTTTGAAAATGGAAATCCTGGATATTTGGAGTTCAGGAAGAATAAGACCAAAGGACATGAAAGAGAGAAAAAGAAATGGAAATGTACACAGAGAAGGGTGGATTTTTTTTTTGAGACAAGGTCTCCCTATCTCTCTTGGTCCCACCTAGACCTAATCGCTCTGGTCATTGGTGCAGAAGCTTTGATCTGCTCCATTTCTGTGCCTCCTTCTAGGCACCCTGATGTCCCTGCTGTTCAGAACACCTGACTGACTTAGCCCATCACAGCCTGGAACTTCTGAGCTCAAGACCCACCAGCCGGCCAGCACCAGGGATGATGACGGTGAGCCTCCATCCTCACCGAGAATGCTTCACTAAGGTCATCATGACTGGGGATCTTATTGCCTGTTCGGCACAATTGGAAAGATTTCTTGTCACCAGAACTGACATTTCCTTGAGTTTTCCTAAACTGTGATGATTTCCCTTGAACACCCATATTCTCTGCTACGGAATATTATTGTTCTATAAGAAACGATCAGCAGGAGGATTTCAGGGAGGAGATTTACACAAGCTGATGCTGAGTGAAATGAGCAGAACCAGGAGATCATTATACACGGCAACAACAATACTATATGATGATCAATTCTGATGGACATGGCTCTCTGCAACAATGAGATGATCCAAACCAGTTCCAGTTGTTCAGTGATGAAGAGAGCCATATACACCCAGGGAGAGGGATGTGGGATCTGAATCTGGACCACAACATAGCATTTTCATTCTCTCTGTTGATGTTTGCTTGCATTTTGTTTTCTTTCTCAATTTTTTTTCTTCTTGAGCTGATTTTTCTTGTGCAGCAAGATAACTGTATGACTATGTGTACATATATTGGATTTAACATATATTATAACGTATTTAACATGTATTGGACTACCTGCCATCTAGGGAAGAAGGTGGGGAGAAGGAGGGGAAAATTTGGAACCGAAAGCTTTACAAGGGTCAATGTTGAAAAATTACCCATGCAGATGTTTTGTAAATTAAAAAACTTAAAAAATAAACCCAAACGCACGTATTCTCCTACAGAAGCTCATAGTTAGAAGGGACCCCCAAGACTAATAAGTCCGTTCTTCTCCACATCGGAATCCTCACAACTTCAGAGATGTAAACTAGAAAAGCTTACCTTCTCTGCCTCCGTGCAATCTCTTGATAAAACTGTCCAGTCACAGAAGGTCAAGGAAAGAAGCATAGGGCACTCCACCAGAGGAGTCCAGCCAAACTGGCACTGAGCTGCTAGTCTTTGGGCCCAGCCACAAATCCAGCAGCAGAAAATTTTTCAGATGTTCTGCTGAAATCTAAGTATATATTATGTTTACAGCATTCACCTCATTTGACAGGCTAGTTACTCTATCACCAAAAAACATAAATAAACAAACAAATAAATAAATAGCATATGCTATCATCTGTGCCCCTTCTGGTTTGTAGTGATCTCCCTTGGAAATCATCCATTTTTGTATATATTATTATCACCCTTGTATGGATTCTATACCTTAACCTTGCTCATGCTATTCCTTGTTTCTGATTTGACTTATTTTCCCCTGGATCCAGGAGAATGACTAGATTATTCAAAGAAAGCTTCCTTAGACATTGGGTGACAGTGGTTGTGGACTGAGCCTCTATCTGCTTTGACCAGGACTGGAAGAAGAGCTGAGATGGGACTAGAGTCGGAGAGGTCTTGAGACCCTGAGAGTATTTAAGCCATCTGGAATCCTGGTGGATAGTGAGCCAGGGCCAAGAAGATTGTTCTTCCCATGGTTCTGTGGCTTTGTCTTGGGAGCCTTCCTGAGTGGTCCAGAGCCAGGGCCTTCCCCCCCACAACTCCTCAACACACACACACTGATTTCCTTTCTAGGATCTGTGGGTTCAGGAATTCCCTGACTGTGCCTGAAGAATTGAAGGGGCACCTGAGGGGAGATTAGGAAAATGGTCACAAGGCTTAATGAAGAAACACATCATTTTTTCAAATAAGTTTTGCTGAATTTGGTGAATTATAGAGCCACAGTATGTTGAATGTCTATCTTCTGAGAATGTGAGGGTTATTAATTGAGAGAGAAGGTTCCAGATATGAGTGAGGATGATAAAAAAGATTTTATCTGATTTTATTTGTACCTATTTTTCCCATTAATTCATTTATTTATTTTTTCCTATTTCTTTATTTTTATTTATTTCTATTATTTGGGGCTGAGTCACATGGGGCTGGAGTTAGGATTTCATTTCTGCAGGAAACTCCCATTGAGGATCCTCCTTCTACCAGAGCAGACCAGCAACTGCTCTACAATTTATAATCTTCCAGAGTTACTCTGAGAAATTCAATGACTAGATTAAGGTCACTCAGCCAGAGTGTAGGAAATGAAACTTGAAACCAAGACATCCTAACTCAGCATGTCTGATACATATGCTTCCTTTCTATTCTTATCAGCCCCTGGCTAAATCTGCATCTGGTTATCACTTAATTAATCAGCACAATATCACCACTTGCAGCTGCCTACTGCTGTATTTGAAAAACTAGTTTTTAGTGGCCAAAGGAATACATCCTCTTGGGAGATTTTCCTACTCGTGCTTCAGGGATGGCACACTAATGTCTTAACCTGAGATCTAGGAATGTGATTCTTTTATTTAAAAAAAAAAGTGTTCTAATTTCCTTTTACCAAACCATCATTCTAGTCCCAATTAGTTCATCCAGAACACAAACAAGATTGTATGTTTCAAAAATATTTTGACAATCATATTTTAATATATTTGGTTTCTTTGTAATCCTATGCATTGTGTTTTATGAATTTAAAAAGATTATTTTGAGAAAGGGCCCAAAGATTTCACTTGTTAAAGGGGAACATGATAAAAGGTTAAGAATCCCTGCAAATGGAGACCATTTCTTTGGGATAAGTATACAATTTACTCCCTCACTTGAAACATTGCTAGTGATACTTACCAGCCTTTCTGTAGCCTTCCCAAAGTTATCCTGCCAGGAGATTTGGGCTGCTGCCCTGGAAAGTCTTAGGGTATTTATAAAAGTGTAATAAGTGGGCTCCATAGGTATCATGGATGTGCAAGGATTTTGCTAGAAATTGAAGTTAGGCTCACAGATCTATAGTTTATAATCTGATCTCTTTTGGTTTTTGAGAGTTGGCCCCTTGTGCTTTTCCCTAGTAGTGCAATGCCCTTTCTGTCTCCATGACAGATATAATTTTAAATTTTCATTATTTAGTTATATTGACAAACAGCCAAATTTCCATATGTACAGGCAGAAAAAAAAGATTGCGTGTGAGGGAACAAATACTTATTATGTACTTCTTGCAATTAAAAAAGAATATAATAAAAATTCAACATGTTAGTTTCAAAGCTATACTGACCGTGTTTTCTGAACTTCTGTTCTTATCTGCAGTTTTAAGAAACACAATACAATGATTCTATTTTCATCTCTCTTAGGTCATTGTAATTTCTAGTTCTTTCTTCCCTCCCTCCCAAAAAAAAGTTGATTATTTTTCAAAGATGATGGAATTTTTTTTTTTAAAATTAGGACCAAATCTACACAATCTTCAAAAAACTACCAACTTTCTCAGTATTCTTTTAGGATCCTGGGATGTAATGTTTCTGAACCTAAGATTTAAATTTTTACTCTTTATTATATTGGGTTTCCAATCCCTACTAGACCTTCTTGTTTTATTCTTTCCCGTCCAGAGGTCATTCTCCCTGGCAGAGTTAAAAAAAAAAGAAGTTAAAATAAGGCTTGAGTAGTTTAGCTTTCTCAGCACCATCATCTGTTATCACCATTCCCTCCATCCAAGCTGTAGCTCTGAAAAATCTGATCTGACTTTTCCCCAAGATAGCTCAAAAGCTTCTTTTGTTTCCCTGTTCTAAGGGTTCTTAAGAAATCCTAAATTGAATATCAATTCAAAGTTAAAGCAATGCGATGGAATTGAAATAGCATCGTGTTTGGAGTCAGGTGAGATCTGGGTTCATTTGGAATATTCAGGTTACATAGCTATTTTGAATTGATTGGTCATTTAGTATAATATGTCGGTATAATCCTAATTTCTGCCAAACTGTTTGCTAGTTTTCTTAACAGTTGTCAACCAGACAATTCTTCCCCAAATAATATGTATTTAAATTTATAGGACACTGAATTATTGAGTTCAATTGTGTCTGATTTTTCCTTATCTGATCTGTTGTTTTCTATTAGCACTAAATTTTGTAGATGTTTGCTACTTACTACCAATTTATTGAATACATTTCCCATGATTTCCCCCTGAGATTCTAGGCCTTTTCTTCCTTCAAATGAAAATTTTTATAATTTTTATCTATTTCTATAAAGCATTCCCTCAGTAATTTGATACTTGTACCAATTTGTATTTTTATTTCAATGATATCAGGTTTGTAATATTGGTGCAGCTCAATCATTGTTCTAGTAATTTAAGGCAGTCTTTATTTCTTAAAAGATTATTTTGTTATTATATCTATATAAACCTCAAGTATGTCATGGTAAATGTAATACCAAGCACTTTGTGCATTTATAGATATTTTAAATAGTACTTTCTTTTCAATTATTTTCCCTTAGATTTTGTTATTCCTGTAGCAAGATTGTTATGTTTGTGAATTTATTTTGTAGTTTGCTGCTTTTCTTTTGGAATGAACTTCTTTCCTTGATACGAGAACTCCTGATGAGGAACCTCCCTGAAAAATGGGAAGTAATACCTCTTCAATTTAGTTTTTAGGGAATTACCCTCTCCTTTACGGAAGTTATTGTCTCAATTACTTTCTTTGCTGATTTTTGAGAATTTTCTAAACTCATCATAGTATTATCAGAAGATAGAGACAAGTTTTGTCTCTTCTCATTTTTTTCATTTTTGTTTGTTTGTTTTGCTTTTTGCTGAGGCAATTGGAGTTAAGTGACTTGCCCAGGGTCACACAGCTAAGGAATGTTAAGTGTCTGAGATCAGATTCGAACTCAGGTCTTCCTGACTTCAGGGCTGGTGCTCTATCCACTGCGCCACCTAGCTGCCCCAGTTTTGTCTCTTCTTTGCCTGGGTCTATGTTTTTTATTTCTTTCATTAGTCTGATTGCTGTTGTTAGGATTTCTAGAACTATGTCAAGTAACAGAAGAGAAATAAGGAATCCTTACTTTCTTTTTGTACTTCTTGGAGAAGCTTCTCCTATTACAGTTAAAGCCAGCTTTTGATTCTAGATACTTTCTTATTCTATTAGTCAATCAGGATTGTTACCTTTTAAAAATGATGTACTTTATTAAAAGCTTTTTCTGTGTCTGTTGGTATAATTATGTGCTTTTGAATGCTGTTTTTTCAGCATGATTATTTAAAATAATCATTTTCCTAATGTTGAATGATGCTTGCATCCTTAGTATGTATCCTACTTAAGATTTGCCTGAAGTCACTCCATAGGCAAGTTTGAGAAACAAATTATGAATCCGGATCTTCTTGACTTCAAGTCCATCGCCCTTCCCACTTCTCAAGAGCATCTATGGCCTTAAGAACAATGCTAGACTTGAGGGGGTATCGTGGAAAAATAAGTTCCCAACAAGTCAAATTTCTGAAAGCACACTGATTCTCAATCAGACCCATTGGGTTCCCAGAGCAGACCAGGACTGGCTATGGCTCCAATTACACAAGGCTCCTTCACTGACTCCTCCATTTTGCCCATCGAGTCCTAGAAGTTGTCTTGAGAGGGACCTCACTGCCCAATACCACAACTTTCCAATTCTCATGGCAATACGGTGTCCAACAAAAACAGACTCTGGGTTCTCCGAAGATCCCAGAAAAGCCTGGGGCACTGTCCAGGAACAAAGGAGAGGGGGTCAAACTATGATAACTCATGTTTGCATAGCACTTGAAAGGCACCTCAATTATCATATTATTGATGAGACCACTAAGGGTCAGGAAGCATAAGCCTTTTGACTCTGGCAGGGGCAGGGCAGCAGCTTTGCCTGACTCCAGGTTCAAGACGCCATCCGAGCATCTGCCAAGGTGCCAGGAAATTGCTAGTTGCTAGAGACAGAAAAAACAAGCCAAACAATCCTTGCTTTAAAGGACCTTGTGTTCTCCTAAGGACCTTGAACAGGGGAAGGAGCACCCCATTTGGAGTCAGGAGGCCTGGATTTAAATTAGGTCCCCAAGATTTCAGATTTTTGTGACTTAGGGCAGGTCATTTCACTTTTCTGTACCCCAGTTTCCTCAGCAGTCAAATGAGTGTCAGGCTATGGGATCAAATGCTGCCTCTGCTGCTACTTGGATGAGTTTTTATGACCTCTCTGGACCGCTGTTTCCTCATCTGTAAAAAACAAGAGTTTAGATTTGATAATTTCTGCAGTCTCTTCCTGCTATGGATGGAGAATCCTGAGACACTGAAGACCTCTAAGGTCCTTCCTAGCTCTAAATCCTGAGTCTTACATACTTAAATCAACACCAAATAATTTTGTCGGGTGAGAGCACAATCAACCAGGAGAGATTGGACATAAACCTTCAAGAAAGTTAAAGATCCTGAGAGTCAGAGGGAGGAGAGAGGGTATTCCAGGTATGGGGATCTACCTGTGCAAAGTCAAGGAGCCAGGAGCCAGATCGTACTGGATCTGAAAAGCCATTCTCATTGCCAAGCACTATGGCTTGTTGATGGAGAGGCAAGAGGTGGAGAAGCTCCTGGGAAGCAGGGAGAACACCTGGGTAGGAGAGTGAGGATGAGAAGCTCCCCTTTTCCCTTTCCCCCGAAATTCCCCATCATCAAGTGGGGTCATGGCATCCCAGAGTGGCAGCAGCAGCCATAGAAGGCAGAGCCCAGGGTCTACAATGCTGGGGATTAGGATCACATCTCAGGTACTAAGGAAGTGTTTGGGGGGAGGACAATCTGTCTCTTCTCCTTAGTGTGTCACCTTACCCCCCCCTCTCAGCATAGAAGCCTCCCATGGGTATAGGTGATGTCCTTGGATGTCCGAGCCTCTCCATCCTCCCTTACTGAGGTCCTTCTCTGCACCTTGGAGAGGATCATTAGATTCTGATAATGTTTTCAGACTACAACTTCCCCTTCAATCCTCTAGGTCTGGGACAAACCCCTCCCCCATCATCAATAGATTCATGGTGTTTGGGCTCCCAAGGACCCAAGGCCACTTAGCATCCCTGCCTTCTCAGGGCTAGAAGCAACCAGAGTGCCTGCCAATCAATTTCATCCTGGACCAGAATTGCTCTGATAGCATCTTCAACATGGAAAAGCTCAACCATTGTTTATTCAAATACCCATAGTAAGGGAGAGCCCAAATATTGGGTGACATGCATCCAGAACATATATCAGATGATTCTGGTGGCTCTGGGGTCCAAAGAAAGAGCCCTCCCCTCCCTCGAACACACCCATACCCTCAAATGAATTTGGTTTCTTTGCACTTAATGGGGTTGGAAATATTGAAGATAATTTCTTTTTCAGAGTCTTAGTTGCTATAGGGTTAGGTAAATCTAAGTTTCTCCTCTTCTATAGGCTTTTTAAAATCTTATTTTTATTTTTTTTGGCTTCAAGGAATTTGTTGACAACAAAAAACAAGAAATACACACACACACACACACACACACACACACACATATATATATATCTTCCACATCCTTTCCCTCAGTTCTTTACACTTAAATATTAGGTATTAAACATGGAAACCAATTGCCTACATATAAACACATTGTTTAGAAAAGCAAAATAAAACCCAGGTACTGAAATACTGCTGGGAAGGATTATGGTTTAGCTCATAAGATCCTATATTTACAGATTGAAAGGTCCTCAGGGGCCAGCCTATTCATTTTTTTTTGTAAATAAGGAAACAAGATCCATGGAGGTTAAGATCATCCCAATGAATTCAAAGACTTCAGAAAAAAGTTCACCTGCATAAAGGCCAGAATTAACTCTAAGATCTCTGGATATTATTTATGGGTTTGGACAGGACACAATTTTATATGAAAATGAACAGCAGCAAAGCACACAGGGTGCCCAGCTGTTACTCAGAGCCAGATGTCTGCCATCATCTTGAAAGGGTTAACAAGGTCCTAGGATAGTAACCCATCAGCTGTCTCTGACCACAAATCCATCTGCTATTGCTCATGCTTGGTTTTTCTAAACAAGAGCATGATGATATCAGACAGGAAGAAATGAATAAACAATCTTTAAAAATTATGAAAACAGCTTAACTGAGAGAGGAAAAGAACAGGTAATATTTGCTGTTGCATTTTATGAGTTTGGGAGAATAGTGAGCGAACCAACTCTTAGCCTATAGACAGTCAAATGTGGTTTAAAAATACTAGTAAAATTCGAATGCTTTCTGTTTTGAGTGATCATCCCAGTTCACACAAATGGCTGAGTGTTTATAAATATCTCCAGTCAACTAACAGCCCAGGGCACGAGTGCCAAGCTTGCAATTGAAAGAAAATAATTCTGAAATAGTTGCTTAACATAATTTGAGGAATTGTGACTAAAATCATCTGGTAGTCAGAAAGTAGCACAATGAATTTCAAAGGAAGCAAGAAAAAGAAGGAAAGTAAAAAGATGAGAAAAGAAAAGAAGGAAAAATGAAAGGAAGAAAGGAGAAAAGAAAAACTAAAAAAGAGGGGAAAAGGCTAACAAGGTAAAAGGAAAGAAGAAAGAAAAAGGGGAGAGAGAAAACAAGAAAAAAGGAAGTAAAAGAAAGAAGAAATGGGAATAAAAGAGTAAAACAAAAGAAAAAAAAGGAGAAAGAAGAAGAAGACAAAGGGTTAATGTTTCACTATCTGCTTAAAAATAATACCTTCACAGGAAAGTTTAGGCTTATTTTTAATTCTTTGAGGTTTGTTCCATCTTTAGCTGAGGATTTCAGCAAATGTTTTGTCTTGGGTGACTAGCTGTTTGTCCCACTTTATTTACTTGGTATTGGATATTTGTCAATGTCATTTCATATCTGGAGAAAATTCCTCCGTTCCTTGGAAGTGCCTCTGTGTGTGTGTGTGTGTGTGTGTGTGTGTGTGTGTGTGTGTGTGTGTGCTGGAGGTCACATGACTGTTTCATCCTATTTGGTGGAGCCGCTGGACTTTTTTTCCCTTGCTTTTGGTGATGGTTGGGAGTGCAGAAGTTGATTGACAGATGCATGCCAGAAAGCCCCATTCTCCTTTTCAAAGACAACGTATGATGGATTGCGATCTCTCAGCTCAGCAGGACACATGGACCATGCAAGCTGTAATTGGTCAGGTATGGAGTCAGCCATCTCTCAACTCCCCTTTGATTTTTTTTTCCACAAGGGTCTCCCCATATGATTCACATAATTCATATTTACAGTACCATCTTTCTATCTATATTTCTGCTGCCTGCCAGCGTAGTCCTGAGAGTGAGGCAGCCACAAGACCACATTAAACCTGGCCAGAGCAGCAGTGATTAAAACTCATATTGAATAAATGCTTTTTAAAATATCCCACCTTGAAATTTTGTCTGAGTTTTCAGAAAACTGGTTTGGAGATCTTGCTTTAGACTTTGCTACTGTGATGTGTGAGAGAAACGAAGTGAGTGAAATGGAGGATAAAGTCTTCTGTTTCCTAGGGAGTTAGATCTTTTTTCAAAAAAAATAATAATTTCTGATACTGTTAATGTTTTTTTTTTAAAGATTGCCTAGAATTCTTACAGTTCTGGCTGAAGATGTTTCCTTTTATTTATTTCTTCTTCTTCTTCTTTCTTGTTCTTTTTTTTTAAACTTTTCCTCCTAACGCAGATAATGTGTATTGGAGCTTGGTAAATGGGGGTGTCTTGCATGCTGCAGAGGGGGCCAGCTGCAAATGGAGCCCTGCCACAATCTGGAAAGGGCCAGGTGGCCGGCTCTAATGCAATCCCGTACAACAGCTCTCATCAACAGCTCTATTTTGTTCTGCCTTCCTGGACTCAGGGAGGTGAGCTGGGCTGGGGCTGCTGTGATGAAATGTCAGAAGGATCCCTCGCAGAGGCCTCCCCAGCTGATCTGGTGTAGAGCTTGGCTGTTTGGGCGTCTTTGTCTGCCAAATGGGTCAGTGTGAGTCCCGCTTCTCTGTGTTTTTGTGGTTTCTGTGAAAGCTGTAGTTGCTGTCCATGGTGAAAGGTTGGTGTGGAGAGTCTAGAGAGGAGGTCCAGGCATTGTCTTTGAATTTGCCTTCCAATAAACTGAGAGGGGAAGAAACCAGAGGGTCCCCTCGCAGAGGGAGGCTTATTTGTCTATGACTCTGATGGGGGTAGGAGGTGGAGAAGGGGGTGGGGAAGGATGCCTGGGATTCCTGGGCTTTCAAAAATCCACGGGCATCCCTTTTTTTATTAACAATTTTCTAAGTCTTCTCAGTTTATTCATTGCTCATCGAGGCATAAATTCTGAATACAGTAAAAAAGATTTTTTAAAACTCTCAAAAGTTTCTGTTTTTGTTTTATTTTTGCATGTGTATAGTTCTTTTTTTTCTTTTCTTTCCTTTTTTTTTTTTTACACACACAGTGTCTAATTAAGACAAGCTGGTTATGCTAGGGACATAGAATTTGTCCCCTGTATTTTTAATACAGTCATAGAAAAACACCGTCCTACACGGTTTTCAACTAAATTACAGCCCAACATTTACGGCTCGGAAAGCACATGGTTTATTAATACCAGCGTGCCTTGTAATGTATTTTTAGATGGAGAATGTGAGACAGAGAATGCCTTGTTTACCAGTGAGTTGCACTCATTTCAACGCAAGAGATAGGGTTGGTGATTGTTTTTCTTCATCGAGGAAATGTGTTTTTTTTAAACTTTAAAGCTTTGTTCTGCTATGCAGGATTTCCAGTAATGAAGTGTGGGCAGTTATTTGTCAGGGAAAAAAAAATACATATCTAGACCATGTTGTAAAGTGCTCATTTCCTTCTGGGACACGTGTGTGTTACTGGATGAGTCCATGAAATGTTCCTGAAACAATCGTGGCAGTGGGGAAATGTACGGGTACCACCACTTAAAAACAAATGTCCAGATGAAACCGGAGTTCCTGAGTGCTTTCCCGTCCTGCTTTCTCAGTCCCCCATTTCTCTCA
Source organism: Myrmecobius fasciatus (assembly GCA_023553655.1). NCBI lineage: Eukaryota > Metazoa > Chordata > Mammalia > Dasyuromorphia > Myrmecobiidae > Myrmecobius > Myrmecobius fasciatus. Next base: position 64,637 of record JAJPUD010000585.1, read on the forward strand.
CGTCCGTAAGCAGGGCACTTGTTTAAATACATGGCAATGAATAAATACTAGGTGACATGATTTTACTCTGCTCTCCAACGAGAAATGTGATTTCCCTTCATGTTGCTTATTACATGGGGGTCCCTCCGTTGAGGAAAGGCGGCTCGGGTAAGAATCAGGTGCGATCCTTCTATTTTGTTATTTACTAATGTCCTGTGGAAATCAATAACAGCGGGCTGGGAATCAAAATGAAGCAGGTTTTACATAGACAAGACCGAGTATTTTTTCCTTTGGGGGTTATGATAGAAGGCTGGGGTATCATCATTGTCAGCATCGTCACTGTCATCATGATGATGATACGGTTTTGAGTTTTTAATGTACTCCAAATATTGTTTCCAGGAGCAGTTCACAGGAGTCCCATATATATATTGACAACTTGCTGTGCATTTTGACATTAGAATAAATACTTAATAAGTCATTATACTGAAGGACTCAGTTTTGAAAACAAGCCTATGTCTCATCACTTATTTGGCTAAAACAACAACTCAGGCGTGTGCTTTCTGGCAGGTTAGAATGAGGAAAGTTGCTAGTTTGCAAATTGCAATTGAAATAGACTTCATATATATATTTGGATAAGGAAGAAATGGATGAATTTTATTTGGATCTAAAATACTAAAATGCATTTGAAGGGAGCAGAAAAATGGCTAAAAATCATCCTCTCTCCCTGAAAATCAGAAAGCTGAAATGAGCTAGATGCTTTGCTGCTGATGTAGGAAGAAGTGGGACATGTTAATATTGGAAAATGAATCTAGTTTTCCTGCTATGGTCAAAAGGAAGGAAGAAGGGATGCTGAATGAGTGCTTAACTTCTGACGTTGGAGAGATGCACAACTTCAACCAAATTCTGTCTCTTTCTGTGTCCAAATTTCTACAGCTCTCCATTTAAATGTCATTTTCAGAGATCCATCAGAGTGGTGGATCTGCCCATTTGTCAGAATTTAGTGTGCATCCCTTTACATGTATATTCTAGAATTGCAATCTTAAGTGCTTTCTCTCTCTCTATATATATATATATATGTATGTATATACATATACATATATGTATATATATATTTTAATGTCTCTCTATATGTCCCTCTCCACCCTCACTCCATAACCACCAACTTAGTTGCCAAATGACCAGGGTTACAGGAGTCAATTATCTGCTTTTCAGAGCCATTCTTTCTCCAGGCTGCTTAAAGCTTCTTCTGGGAGGGTTACTCCGGATTTTCCTTTATCTCAATTTCTTCCACCTCCAGGAGCCAGTGTCCACAGTGGCTTCCCCTGGAGATGACAATGGGTAGACAGAGGCTGGTACTACTGCCCATTATCTAGCAGCTGGGAATGCGTGCTTCAAGGTACATTGCTGCTCCTCTACCTTTCCCCCTGGATTTTCCCTCCCCCAAGCAAGCAATTAAGCAGCCCAGCATTCTGCAGACCGGTCTCCTTGCCCGACATGTCAAGATCTAGAAACTCATTGCTCATAGTGAATTTGATTCATAACTGCCCTGTTTGGAATCCAACCCTGATTCCAGGGAGCAAGGAGCTGCGTCAGGCTTCCGAATGCCCTGAATCTCAGGATGAGTTTTTACAGCGTTCCTTTTTTATTTTCAATTTCTTTAAAAATGGATCCACAAAGTGAGTTCCGGGTCTAGCGTGCATCTCTAATGGGGTCTGCCCATTTTAAAATAAATGATTGTTTGCATTTCTACCTCGTGTGGTCACTAAATATTGACTGCATCTTCTCTTTTTTGCAGACCTGAGCTTGTGAGTGACAGGTTAGTTCATCAGCATTACAGACCTCCTGTTTTTGTCTCATCTCATGCAGACAGGTCACTGTGTCCAATCACCCTTCTGGCACTACTGTCCCCAAGGGAGCCCAGGCCAGCCTGCCATCTTGATCCACAGGCCTGAGGGTCTAGGCTGGCTGCACATTTCTGCATTCACTGGCTTTTACAAATATAAAAGATGAGAGGATATTAAATTAGCCAGTAATCAAAACAACAGATAAAGTAAATTAGATAAAAATATTTGTATAGCTCGTGAGGATATTAGGATATGTGAGAAACATGGCAGATAGATGATTTCTGGGGAGGTCCTCAGTGATAGATTAAAATAAAAAAGACTTGCCAAACAGGGAAGCAAGAATATTAACTATACCAAGAAAAACCATAAAAAGCCTAGACACGTTTTGCCATTTTATGCCCTTTGGTAAAATGGGCACTCTTCCCAGGATGCATTTAAACATTCAAAAAAGCTGTCCATTTCTACATTAAGTACTAGGGTACATTAATTGAGGGGAGTAATGGTGAAACAAATCAGAACCAAAAGAGATTCTAAAATCCTTGATTTTACAGTTAAAAAAACTTTGTAGTATATGAGATTGTAATTCTATTTGTTTAGTCTAATCAAGTATTGACTACAGATACACAAAGAGCCCCCATGTGCTGGATACTATGCTAAGCAAGAGGGGAGCAAAGACTCAAGTATCTTAAAGTTGTTTTTTTTTAATTCCTTCAAAATCCACTAACTGATGAAAAGAGAAGTCAGCCTTTCTGTGGCTGTTGTTGTTAAGTGGTATTCAGTCATGTCCTACTCTTTATGACCCCAGTGAGATTTTCTTAGCAAAGATACTGAAGTGGTTTGCCATTTCCTTTTTCAGGATACCTATTTTACAATAATAAAGGAAAGGGAAGAGAATCTAAAGGTACTAATTTTTTTAATTTAAAAAAATGAAAAAAAAAGCTGCAGATTATCCATGTTCAGATAACTGAACATTGACTGTGTAGACATACAAAAAACTGCCTTTTTGCAGATGAGAAACTTTTATGGCCAATGTAACCCTGTGTGTGTGTGTGTGTGTGTATGTGTGTGTGTGTTATAGTCTATATTTAATACAGTAGACATGCAAAGGTACATATGCAAACTCATAAAATAAGGCAATGGGTTACAGCCAGAGCATCTGAGTCCAAGCTGGTGTCTCCTTCTTGCCATGTATGTGAACTTGATCAAGTCATTTCCTCTGTATGGGTTTCATTTTCCGAACCTGTAGAAAGAGGGAGGAAGAACAAGATGGCCTCTGAGGTGCCCTTCAATTTATCTCTGTGATATTAGTAAATGAATGCCATTTTTCCCTCAATATATCCATGCTTCTCTTTCTTAGGGACCTGATTTCTCCACTTCCTCACCCCCACTAGACTGGCAGATTGTTTGACCAAGGCTGGGAAAGAGCACTTCTTATCCCTAAGAAAAAACTCAGGTTTTTTCAGGTGATCTCACAGAGTAAAAAACAAGCTGACTTTGGAAGCCAGAGATGAGTTCAAGCCCTGCTAATACATGTTTTAAGCAGACTCACCACACTCAATGATTGGGCTTCCTTGAGTCTGTTTTCTTCTCCGATAAAATGAGAATAATACTTGTACAACTCCCCTATCCCCAACTCCCACCCAGAGATGCTGTGAAGGAAACATTTCATAAACTCTAAGCTGAGTTTATTCCAGAGAAATGGTAGCCATTATTGTTCTTGGTCTGAAGGTATTGAATTAGAACATCATTATTCTCTATTTTTCCCTGGTGAAAGCTGTAAGAGGAGAACTCAAACCAATCTTAAGGTATTTTTTCTAGATGCAAAATAGTATTTAACTAAATTTGGTAGGATTCTGAGTCATTAAAATCGCAATGTATCTATTTAGAATTCTTGGGGCTGCTAAACCCTCCATGGGCGCTAGGAGAAGAATCCTATATGGTATTTTGTTTTTGTTTTTTATTTGGAAGGCATCTGTGACAATTTGACAATTCATGTTTTTTGCCTTAAATAATCAATTAATTTATTATGTAGTTGAATTTCAGAAACATCTCTAGTTATGACCAGAGCAAGTATCTAGTAGAAGTCAATATCAAAAATAGAGAAATCAGTTGGAATGGTTGGTTTTAGTGACATGAAACATTAAGAAGATGTTTCTTTATATGTTAAAAATGACTCCATAATTTAAATAAAGAAGCATTGAATAGGATCTGAGCTTAGTATGTCATAATAACTCACATAAATAAAGCATCCTTAAGGATGAGTATTTCTAGAATAGGGACAGATGAGGCCACAGTATTTTATATGAAAACATATGGAAGGAAAATTTCCATGTCATTCTCACATATGTTTAATTTCTGGTTGTTGCCCTGTAGAATGGAAGCAGACATTTCTCAGTTGGCTTTTTTTTGCTACATGAAGTATGGGCTATTTCCAATTTTCTTGTATATCTTAAAACATCTTGTTATATTCTATTTCTTTCTGAAGCAATATTAGATTTTATTTGGTCTAAGTCAGTTACTATTTAAAGGCACTTCTGTGTGTATATGTATGTGTGTTTGTGTGTGTTTGCTCCTGTGTGTGAGAGAGACACCAAGAGAGAGAGAGAGAGAGAGAGAGAGAGAGAGAGAGAGAGA
>JAJPUD010000585.1:69103-87705 GCA_023553655.1 Myrmecobius fasciatus
AGAGAGAGAGATTCTTCAAGCAGCTCTCCTTTTACTACCAGTTATCTAGAGAATATACAGTATAATATTAAAAACAAATAAACAAACCAATATGTGAAAAGGACAAAATTTTATCCTCATTTGAGCACACATACAAAATCTACCCAACGTGACCTTTATATTGATGGGCATTTTCTAAATGTCCCTGGGAGAGAATACCCAGGATAAGGATAATTTCTTAGATATTTATTTGTATTTTGGGGGGTGTTTTTTTGAGATCTGAGCTGATAAATTTAAGTGGTAAACACCATATTCTGGTGTTCAATATGTATAAAGCCCCACTCTCTCTCTCCAAATCCCTAAAAAGTAAGTCTTCATGCTAAATTCTTTTCTATCCCAAGCACTTAGTACAGTGCCTGGTACATAGTAGGAACATAAGAAATGCTTCCTGAGTGCCTGAATGATGAGCCTCTCCCTCTCTTTTGCTACTCTGGAAGAAGCCCTTGCTTGCCTGATATTATTGTTGTTGTTGTTATGGGGCATTTTTATAGTGCTTTAAGATTTGCAAATCTCCTTATAAATATTATCTCATGTTATCATTATAAAAGTCCTGGGAGGCAGGTATCATTATTATTCCCATTTTACAGATGAGCAATCTGCGACAAATAAGCATTAAATAGTGTCAGGTCTTTCTGATTCCAGGTCCCACACACTATCCATTGGCCACCTAGCTGCTTCTATTAATGGGATCTACATTTTAAGTTGGCAAAGGGTCCATAGGGTAGGCAAAGGAAAGGAGCCCCATTATCCCACATCTGGAAACATTTGGTGGGTGAGTTTTATTCCTGATTCTTTATGCCTACAAAGCAGAGCTTCTTGAACAAGTCACTTCTCTAGAAAGCTCATTTGTGTGATAATGGGCAGATTAGTCCCTTGTCAGCCTCAGTTTCTTCACCTGTAAAATGGGAATGTTACTGCCTTTGCAGTCTTATTGTGAAGCTTCAAGGTGATCATGATCATGTAGACTTGTCGGTTATGATGCTTCTAAGGAGTATTTTTATTTTTGTTTTCCCCATTTCTACCGTGAGAACTGACTGCGGCAATTTCTATTCCGTTGAATTCTTGCTTGGGCCAGAACCTCCATAACTCTGCTCACCCTCCAAAACAGCCTGGCTCCTTCCAACGTCATCATTCCTGTGACTGCCCCCTGGGAAAGACAAAGTGATTTCATTTAACTAGCAGGGCAAGGATTGGAATACAAACTTTTAAAAGATTGCCTCTAATACTGGAGATTAAAAGTGGCCATCTACAATTCTTCCCCGTTCTCATTTTCCAAGAGAGCCTGAGATTCAAGTAAAGAAACAGACCCTACCTTTGGGGTTTCTGTTTTATCCCAGACTGAAATCCCAGACTCTCCGGCCTGTCTCTTCCATGGCCTGGAATTGGCCATTGCCACTGGCCACGGCTCCTTTGCTGACAAATTCCACAGGGGGAGAATTTCTCTAACCATGAAATCAAAAGGGAATCTCAAAGATCAAGGGACGCTTTTTTAGAGTTCCTATCTAGTCTATAATGGAAAAATTTCCTAGTCTAGAAACTTGATTTTCCTCCCCAGCTATTGTCCTTTGATGAAATTGTATCTACAGTTGTAGTGCAGTTTCCTAAGGAGGGAAACCCTTTTGGGGGACCATTCCTCTCCTCTCCATTCTCTTCCTGTGAGCTCTAACAAAATAAACCTAGAGCCAGCCCCATAAGTGATAGGTGGAGAGTAGCTACTTTCAACTCTTCCACACAGGGAAAGACTACAAGGAGTCCTAAACAGGATCAAAACTGAACCCTTGAGGGTGGGGATGGGGCAAACACAAGTAGCACCCACAGATTCCCACTTTCCCTCCTTCCCTCTCTTTCTCTCACTCTTACATACAAATGGATGCGTAGGAACACGCAAGAAAAAGCCCTGGTGACTTGAATCAGTGTTTCTCATTATTTTCAGTGATGTTTATTATACTGCAGGAAATGTGGTGGTTAGTCATGTAGGTGGATAGCTAGCCTTTGGGGCGGAAGAGCTGGGTTCTAGTCATGAGGTGGAGGTCCCATCCTGGCTGTGTGAACTTGAGCAAATTGCTTAATCTCTGAGTGCCCCAGGCAACTCATCAAGTGTTACCATCTGCATTGGTAAAGAAAAGCTCCTCACTGGTTATTCCTGACATCAGTGAGGATGATGAATGGGGAGAGGAAACAGTTCAACCACCCTATGCAACTTTAAAGAAAGTACCTTTTGGTTTGGGGAGAACTCTACATTGAGAAACTCCCTTCTCCAATGCTATTAATTTTTTTCAGTCAGACATGACTGACTCTTCTGAGCCCCATTTGGGGTTTGCTTGGCAAAGTTACAGATGAGGAAACTGAGGCAGACAGGGTGAAGTGACTTATTCAGGTCACAAAGCTAGGAAGATGCTGCATTTGAACTCAGGTCCTCCAGACTCCACACTGGGTGTTCTATCCACTGCCACATGTAGCTGCCTTACCTCCAACTCAACTTCTCCAATGTATGTCAGCAAAGCCCCTGTAATTTGCAACCTTTGAGATGCACTTGAGGGCTCAGTGACTTACTGAGAGCTATAGTCAGTTGATATCAAATCTTCCCACTTTCAAAGACAGCCCCTTATCCGCTAGATCAGTGTCTCACAGAACAAGAAACACATTTGTTTATGGAGATGATTTGATTGCCCAGAAGAAAATAGCAGAGAGAACAGAAAACTTTCAGTTCTTCAAATATCCTTCACATAATAATAATAATAATAATAATAATAATAATAATAATAATAATAATAATAATAATAATAATAATAATAGCAGAAAGTAACCAGAGCAGCAGAAATAAATACGGGGTAAAGCAGCTGTCTTCCTAAAATAATCTGAGAAGAACCCAGGAAAAAGTGCAGATACCTCCAGGTCCACTCTGCAGAATCAATCAACAAACAATAAACTCTGGAGGCAGCTGTGCTTGGGAGTCAGCCTCAACTTTAGACACTTTCATCCCCCAGACAGTGTCCGCGTCTGATGGATGAGCAGGAAAAGAAGGAAGGACCTTCTACTGCGGAGGGATACAGAGCACAGCTGTGCTGACCGGACATTTTCCAGGCTGTGGCTGCTGGGGAGAAGGAACTAGCACACACTTGATGAGTGCAGGGAAGGGATGGGAGTCCTGCTGACTGTGAGCACTTGCAGGACATCAGCATCCCTAGGGCCATAGGGCCTGCTATAGTTTGCTGCCACAGAAGTCATCTCAGGGAGCAAAACCATGTGCAAGACATTGTGATTGAGGGACCTAGCCGGGCTTAGGAGTGGAGAGGAGAGCACAAAGTTGGGTCCCCAAGACAAACCTTAGAAATTAACCTTAAGAAGGACCTGAAGTTTGGTGCATCAGTCCCCATACCTTGGGACTAGAACTTGATTAGTTGAATAGCTGTAAAAAATAAATAAAACAAAAATAAATAAGTAAAACCAAGTAAACAAAGGAGAAAGAACGCCATCATAGACAGCTACTATGGGGATAAAGAAGATCTGGATTCATATTCAGAGGGAGAAAATGGAGCTTAAAAAGCCACTCCTTTTTCTATGAGAAACATCAAATGGTCCCAAGAACAAAAAAGATTTCTTGGAAGAACATAAATAGGATTTTAAAAATCAAATAAGAGAGATTGAGGATAAACTTAGGGAAAAAATTAAAAGCAATCTAAAAAAATCAAGAACATTGTGAAAAGAAAGTCAATCAACTGGAAATAGACAATCAAAAACATAAGGAAATAATTCCTTGAAAACTAGAATTCAGCAAGGGGAAATTAATGACTTTCTAAGACATCAGGAAATGATAAAAACAAAATCAAAAAGAAGAGAAATTGAAATATCTTATCAGAAAAACAACAATAAAAAGAAATAGTAGAATAGTCAGACTACTTGAAAATTATATTTTAAAAAAGAATCTCAATACAATATTACAAGAAATTGTCGAGGAAAATTACTCTAAAGTTCTAGAACAAAAAGGCAAACTAATTTTTTTTTAATCCATCAATCACCACATGAAAGAAATCCCAGGAGGAAAACTTATAGGAATATCATAACCAAAATTCAAAGATCCCAGGTTAAAGAAAAAATATCAGAAGCAACAAGGAAAAAAATCAAATAGCATGAAGCTACAATAAGGAATACACAATGTAGCAGGTACTACATTGCAGATCCATAGGCCTTGGAATACTATATTCCACAGAACCAAAGAGCTAGGGTTACAACCAAGGATAACTTATCCAGCAAAGTTAAATATAATCTTGAATGAAAAATGGATATTTAATGAAATCAAAGACTTTCAAGATTTTCTGACAAAACCACTAAAACTTAACAGAAAATTCAATATATGATATCCAGGAGAAATAAAAGACAAACATTAAAGACTAATTATAAGGGACTCAATAAATTCAAATTGTTTACTTCATATATGTGAAAGTGTTAGCAGTTCTCTTAGTATGATTGTTACCATTATTTGGGTAATTTGAAAGAAATGTATGAGCTGAGCTGAGTATGACGGGATGATTCTAAAAAATCTATATAAGGAGAGATAAAAGGAAGTAATTATTTCATATAAATGCGGCATACAAGGAAAAATTGACACAGAGGAAGCTAGTGGGAAAAGGCAATTAGGGCTGGAACCTTATCCTCATGGGAATGGGTTAAAGAGGAAACAACATATAAATCTAGAAGGGTATAAAAATTTTCTAAATTCAGAAAGAAATGAGGGAAAGGAAGTAGGATAGAGGGAGAAGATTAGGTTAAATAGGAGGGCAAAATAGTAGGTTGAAGTAAAACAGAGGAGTGAGGAAAGATAGGGTACATAGAGTGAGAAAGAAAGAAAAAATAGTAAGGAGGAAAATACACAACTAGTCATTAAGCTTAGAATGTGATAGGATGAATTTAGCCATAAAATAGAAATGGATAGAAAATTTAAAATTTAATTCAACAAATATTTCTCTCAGGAAATATTATAAGAATGAGAATTGCATGCAAAGATAAAATAAAGGACAGGAGTAGAATTTAGTATGTTTTAAAAAAAGCAGAAATAGTAACTATGATCTCAGACAAATTTAAAGTTAAAATAGATTTAATCAAAAGTGAAAAATAGAGAAACTACACTGTGTGTAAGCAATATTATACAATATTGTTTTGGACTATTTAAAACACTTAAACAGTATGAAATGCCTGGGCATATACCTGCCAAAATAGATATAAGAACTATAGGAACATAAACATAAAATACTTTTTATGCAAATAAATTCAGATCTAAATAATTGTGGTCACATTTATTCTTTATGGGTAGGTAAAGCCAATATAATTTTTAAAATCTTAAAATTTTTAATTTTATCTAATATATCTATTTAATATAATCCCAATTAAATTACTGAAGTAATTTTGCTGAATCATAAAAAATAATAATAAAATTTATTTGGAAGAACAAAAGGTCAGGAACTTCAAAGAAAACAGGGGGGAGGGGAGAGGAATAAAAAGGAAGTAGATTTATCAGTATCAGACCTTAACCTATATGAATATGCTTAATTGTAGCCTTCTTTAGGGTGAAGGAAGAGAGAAAAAGCAAAGTAAAAAGTGCATAGCAGAGAACAAAAGAAAACCAACAAGGAAGAAAAGAAAAGCTGGGAAGCTTTGAAAACAATGTGCAATATTTATTATATAGGTTTTCTTGAAATGGAAATTATTATCTTATGTTGACTCCTCTCTTATGGCCTGTGGTATACATGGCAATTTTTTTTTTCTGTTCTCATTTGTATTTAAGTTTAAAATAAAAAAAAATTTGAAAGAAAAAAGGAAGGGAGGGAGAGGAGAAAGTAAAAAGAAAGAAGAAGAGAAAAAAGAAGAAAAGAAGAAGAAGGAAGGAAGAGAAAAAGAAGGAGGAAGAAGAGAAGGAGGAGGAGGAGGAACAGGAGGAGGGGGGAAAGAGGAGGAAGCAGCCATACCACCAAGGAAGACAAATTTTAAACCATCTTTTTAAAAAAGGCTTTCTAGATCCTAATACTATAGAAAGAAGAATTTCAAGCCTGAGAGACATAGACATTATTTTAAAAAGTTCTTGGAGCAGGCAGGGAACTCTCTGTGCAGAAACTCCCTCTCCTAATGCTGATCTGCCCTTTTCTGCATCTTGGAATTTTAGAGTTGCCTGGGGGGTACCCCGAGGTTTAAACATTTGTCCGGGGACACATGGCCAGTGTGTGGCACTTACATACTATGCTATTAATATGCTGGTGAATTCAGGAACACCCTAGAATAATAATAACATGAAAAGTTGCACTTAATGGATGGTTTACAAAGAACTTTATACATATATATATACATATATATATGTACAAATATGTATATATATATATATAATTTTATAGGGGATCCTCTTCAGTGCAACTACTGAATGTCACCTACTCAAGTCATGTTGGTGGCCAGCACATTTCTTACTTTTTAGAAATATTTCCATTCAAAAACAATTCCTATTCTTACTAATTAATGACCTTAGTGGTAACATGGTACAATGGAGACAGGAAAACCCATGCTGAAATCCTGCCTCCGAATGGCAAGTTATTTAGCATGTTAGTCTCAGTTTCCTCATCTATAAAACAAGATTGTTGGGATCAATGACTTGTAGGGTCTTTTCTAGGCTAAATCTACTCATATCTTAAGGAGTGCTAGTCACCTTAAAAAAAAAAGAAGACATCATTTCCCAATGTTTGGTCTATAATATTTTTCTGAAAGGTGCCAGATAACTGCTATTTCATCAGATTTTTAGAAGCCCAGAAATTTTATTTAAGAAAGTGAGAAGAAAACCTGAAAATAAAGGTGTCATTAATTTAGTAATTAGTAATTTTTATTACTAATTCGTAATGTTTAATTAGTAATTAAATTAGTAATATTTAATATATTGAACTAATATATTAGTACAAAGCTATACAAAGATGGTCACTTTGGGAAGCTATAATCGCTCATTAACAACTGATATTTTGTGTAAGTTTTCATATCAACTGTACAAAAGCCGTTCCTACTGTACGATATGACAGTTGTCCACAAAGCCGTGAAACAGAACCACATCACAAACACTTGCCCAAACATTGTGAGTGTTGCTGTCCACAGAATGGACATTGAGCAGAACCCTGAATGAAACCAGCCAATGATACTCCACCAGGCTTTCGGAGGGAAGTTGAAAGCTGTGGCCCATGTAAAGGGCTTCCTAATGGGCCTGAATAAAGCAGAGAACATCCAACTCATTTCACTTAGTGTCACTCATGATGATTTATCATTCGAGTCAGGGCAAACTGTGGTCTCAGAGCTGAAACAATTTTATCCATTTTTTTAAAGCAGAATGTTCCAGCTTGGTTCTTATATCCTTAGGGTTGCAATATTGAATTCAGAATCAGGAAACTTAATCTTGCAGGCCAGTTTGACAAGATGTTGGCTGAATGGTAGACAGAAGTGATGTTTTGTGGGGTACAAGGCCCAAGGTCAGAGACTGGGTGAAAAAGGGACAGGGAGATGCTTGGAGGAATTTGGCTCAAATATTGAACCCCTGAAGTGGAGATTTCCTCTGTTTTTGAATCAAGAGAAAGCATTCAGGCATTCATGAGTCTGTAAACTAGATTCGAGATGGATTTGGTCTCTGCCAAAAACATCTTGCACTAGCCACAGGGAAAATAAAATATAATACTCACATTTCAAAGTGCTTGGAGGTTTCCAGGGTGATTACAAAGGTCAGCCCTCTGATAGAGGCAGACCAAGTATCATTACTCTCATTTTACAAATAGAGAAAGGAAAGAGATTTTGGGTGAGATTTAGGTGATTTTTTCACATTCACACAATTAGTAAGTGTTTGGCATGGAATTTGAACTCAGGTCTCCTGATGTTGTGTAACCAGGTCTCCCAATACTGTGTCCTTTGCTAGAATGTGTAACCAGTGAGGGGCTGTGGACAGAATTCTAGGTCCAAAGCTTGAATTGTGGTTCTGATGCTGAATATTTGTGTGCTGTAGGCACATGCCCTTAGCCCAATGGGTTCCATTTTTTTCATCTGTTAAATGAGGACCTGAGACTAAACAGCTTGTAAAGTCACCTTTAACTTGTTTCAGCTTTGTCATCTATAAGATGAATGTAATAATAGCATCTACCTCCCAGTATTGTTGTGAAGACCACAGGCACTTAATAAATGCATGTTTCTTTCCTATATCTGTTCAGTTTTGTCACTGAGCCTTCACATATTCTTTGGTCCCCCTCTCTTTTTGCTGACTTAGGAAGTATCTATAGAAAATGAATAATATTTCAGGAATCATGTGGTCACATGACTTCAGATCTAAAACCATCAAAAATTCAAAACCAGAACCTAAGGGGGTGTTCCCAAGATTATAGACAAAGAGCCAGAAAGGACCTTAGTGGTCCCTCTTTAGTTCGACCTTCTCTCATTTACAGACAAGGAAGGAAAAAATCAGAGATATTGTCAACTGTCCAAGATCACACAGCTCCTGAGTCCTAGAGCTGGAAATCACATTATGACTCCAAAGTCAGAGCCCATCACACCGATCCACGTGGCTTTCCTTTCTTATTCTTGCCTTGATATCTTTTCTCTTCCATTTGGCTTTATTAAAGAAATATAATTATATTCTCCAAGATGTAGGAAACACAGCAGGCAATGATAGGGATTTCCTGTGATTGGGCAAGAAACTTGGAAAATGTTTCTAAACTTCTTTTGATCCAATCCTGAAAATTCAATGGTTATAGGCAATGCTTAAGACAGAACTCACTCTCCTAAAGCATATCGATATTTCAAAATAGAGGTGGAGATTATTGTCTGGGGCCATGGCAGATTGACTTACTTTCCCAGGATCCCAGAGTCAGTATGTGTTTTTGTGAGGAGGAAGATAGGCTTGGATCCAGATCTTCCTGCCATCAAGACTTTTTTTTTCCATCTACCATCAGAAAAAAAAACCCTTATCTATATCTGAAAGATAACAAACAACCAAGAAAACATTTCTAAAATTCTTAGTTTGCCATTTTTAATGTAAGGTTTTTCAAATAGGAATTGAGTACAAGACTGACATTTTAAATAAGCAGACTATCATGGTCTTTATCTTTTTAAAGTATTGGGTCAACAATGACAAATTAAGATTTTCAGAAAAGTTGTTTAGCTATAAGTAAAAAGAGAACAGAAAGAAGCTTTGAAAGTTCCATGTTGAATTTATGATTCTCTCAAAAATAAAAGCAAGCCAAACATGACAGAGACTTGGAGTTTCATGTATAATCTTCCTTTTCTGTTTTACTTTGTATAAGGCAACACTCTTTGTAAGTTCAGAATTTGAAAAATATAAAGGTGGTAGAAAGTAGTAGGGTGAGTCTCCATTATGAAAAATCTGAAGTTGAAGGAGTTTGCAAAATAGTTGAATGGTTCTCACAAAGAGAATAGATGGACAAAGTGGATTTGGTTGATGGAGGATTCACTTCCAAAATAAAGAAGTTATTTGGCTAGCAGATGTTCTTGAAGCATTAAAGACCTAGGATGGCCAATTCCCTCTTGGTGGTTAGCATATCGATTGAAACCCAATGGAACCATGCATGGGTCCTATTTGATATAAATGACATTTGGGAATTCTGCTAAGAGACCCACAAGGAAACTTTCAATGTAAATAGGGATTTGTTTTTCATCAGTGAAAGTATAACAAACTGCTCCCCGGTCACATGGTGCAAAGAGACTCTTAGCTGATTAGGGAGTTTTGCATAGAGATACTTCTTTGGAGATTGGGGAAGGTAGAAAGAAGAAGGGGACAAATCAGTGGACAAGCAAACTGAATCACTGCGTGTGCTATCAACAACCTTTCAAAACAATACAAAGCAACAACAAAGAGCCCAAGTCATCCTGTCCTAGTTATGAGTCCCTATTTCATCCCTTTGTCTTTTAATACAAACTTTAAAAACATATAAATCTACTAATAGAATTTGCCTTTAATTGTCTCCTTTGTGAAGAGCAAGTCAGTGGATAAGAAAATGGATTGATAGTTGAGATGTTTCACAGGAAAAGACCTTTAGCATTTTTGTATTGAATACTCCACCCAATTAAAATAACCACAAAGGAAGCCTACTTTATTCAGTAACCAATAAGTAAGAATAGTGAAAGAGAGAACAGATTTTTAATCAATCAAGTGCATTATGGTTTTAAAACTTCTGTGTTCCAAACCATCGACTCAGTTGAACAAAATATCCAACTTCTTTTCATTCACGGATCTCAACGTTATTTACAAAACCAACTGACAAAGATATATGTTTCCAGTGTTTGATTCAGTTAGTACACATAGATTAGTGAAAAAGAGACCAGATGAAATTTGTGGTAATTAATGTCAGCTAAATTCTTGGTTTCTATATTTCATATTGTCAGACTAATCCTTCAACTCTGATTCATAGGTTAAATAATGCAGCTATGCGAAGGAGGGTTGAATGCAAACTTATTGCTCTACTGTTAATAATTTAGAGAAACTACCCCAAAATGGTGTAGTTGAAAGAAAAACAGAAAGAGCATTACGAAGATTTTTTTGAAGGATACGATCTCTGCTCATATCCTAACATAATCTCAATAATTCTCATAAAATGGTGGTGAAATATTGCAAGCATAGTTGTTCTACCAAAATATAACTTATCCAATGGGTATAGTTACATTTTACACATTTAGTAACAAACAATATACAACAAAAGCAACTAAGGCACTGGAGAGGAAGTGATATATACAAAGTCTCCAGATCCAATGGAAAACTGTACATGTTAACAGTCAAAGGATCAGTCCAGATCAGTCATTTACTACCTGTGTGACACTTGATAAGTCACTTTACACTGAGTTCCATTGCTTATCTGTAAAATAAGGGGACTGACCTTTGAGGTCCTAGAGAGGTCTAAATCTATAAAACTAAATAAATCTGGCACTTTCATGTGTATTTTTTCAGAGAAGTGACTCAAGGGTCCCGCTGAATGCTTAAGACTGCTTAGGTTTCTAGACTACAGTGAAGTTTGTGTAAGGGTGGGTTTCTACTCTCACCCCAATTAATGCAATCACAGATGCTCCAGACAGCTTAATTGAATCATTGAACTAAAAATACAAGTAAGTGTGAACAAGCTTTTATCACTGGATAAAGGCAGATGATAACGTATTTTTTTGTTAGGCCAGAAGAATCAGACACACTTCTGGGCCAATTTAAAAAGTGGCAAGCCCATTTTAGAACAGAATTATCAATCCTGAGTAAATTTCTTGGAGGGAAGATTGGGTTTCTTACTCTGTCTCCTTTTCCCTCATTCTTGATGACTGGAAGTTCTAGGGGAACTGGAAGTCCCTCAGAGGTCTTGCTGGTAACTTAGTCATGGTACCAAGGCCTGATGACAGAGGAAGAATTTACATGATATGGGAAAACTTTAAGACGGTAATAGTTTTATAGATTGTGACCCCAAATGGCTGAGAGACACAATGGATATACCACAGCCTGCAACCCACTAGGAAGTTACACTTAAGAAGAAAACACTGCTCTCTGAAACTCAACAAAAGAGAAAAAGACTTGCAGGAGGTAGGATCTGTGAGCAATGGTACCCCAGCCCCTGAGGGTTATCCCTAGAAGCCTGGGAGTACTATCAGCCATCCTTTGGGAAATAAATTAGGGCAAGTAGCCCAGAGGGAATATTACATTTGTACATTTCCCTTTCCAATGACAGAAACTTGATTATCAGACAATATTTTTGGCTCCATGAATCGGGCACAAAGATTGCTATAAATTGTCCCCGAGGACTCTGTCTCATACAGGGATAGTTCTTATTTCATCAGATGGCCCAGATGGGCAATTAATGCTTCGTCCCAAATGACCATTGTTCATCTATGGCTCACACCCAATATTTTCTTCTTGACCCCCACTTGCTGCAGTTAGGACCCTCCCTAGCTATCTCATCAGGGAAGGAAACCGCAATGAAGAAGCCCTTTCTTTTCACAGGTTCAAGAAGTTGACCTCTCAGGACTTTGACAAGCATGGATCTAAATCCAGGTTCATAGCCCACAAGGATTCAACCATTGTGAAGAATCAAATTTTAAAATGGAATTTCTGTGAAGACATTGTGGGATGCAAATTTGAGAATGGCTAAATCTGCTTTCTGATACACTCTCCTTGCAGTGTTGAATAATATCCTGGGAAACACATTTATCTCTCCTCTCATTCATCTCACATTCTAGCCCATGATTGAAACCGTACTGTTAATATGAAAAGGGGGGGATTACTTTGTAAAATTTCTGTGTCGTCTCAAGTCTGTCAGCTGACAGGAGCATCTTGCTAAGTTAGCTCAGGTTGGCCATACTACCACTCTGCCTAGAAACCATCGACTCCCCTTGCCCTTTAGATAAAATATAACACCCCACTTTGACATTTAAAGCCCTTTATAATCTCTCAAAGGCCTTTCCAAACTTACAAGAGATTTCTCTCCTTCACACGCTCTATGTTCCATTCAACCTAACCTAGGATCTATTCCCTAAAATGAGTACTCATCTCCCACTCTGAGCTTTTGCTGTGGTTGGTCCACATGCCTGTCACATAGGGACTCTTACTTTCACTCCTTTATAGTGCTGAGCTTACTTCCCCCAGGAAGTCTTTCTCCTTCTACAGCTTTTTCCCCACCTCAAATATTCTTGTATTGTTCATCTGTTTTATTCCATAGAATAATATAAATGCCCTGGAGGGACAAAGACTGATTTTTTTTCAAATTACTTACAGACAAAGAAATAACAAGTCTAGATCAAAACAAAACTACGCTTCCCATTGCCTTATCCTGTCTGGAAAGTATTTAATAGATGTTTGTTGAATTATATTTTAGCTTGAAGAGCAAGGTAAGCAAAACATTGGATTTGGGGGCAGAGAAGATTTTCCAGACAATTTCGTGACTTTGAGCAAGTCAGTGCTCTCCATCAGCCTTCCCTTTCCTTATCTATTAAACAAGAGGCTTGTGAGGTGGTTTATGATGTGGGGTTTGGGGTTTGGTCATGTGAAAATTCACAATGGTCATTCGCTTTGTAAAAAGTCAATTTATTTAGGGAAGAGCTTATGGACAAAATGAAGGGATACAATAGACACCGGGAATGGTAAAAATGAAATAGAGTTGGGAGAGCATAGAAAGGGGTTTCCCCAAAAGGGACATTGCACCCCAGAAGATTAGATAGCTATAAGGAGGAGAAATGGGGTTGGGAAGCACAGTGGACCACATGGCATGGGAAAAGGAGAAGGGAAAGCACCAAGCATGGTGGGCTGACGCAAAGGAAGACAGCAGTTGGGGGATGGTCCATAAGTAAATTTTATAGGGAAAATTCAACCTTAGGGACATGACTGGGATTTCTGACAGGCCCTGGCAAGGTGAGACTGCTCAAGAAACTTACAGAAGGGGGATCTCAGGGTAACTTGGATTTCAGACTGGATGGAGGGGGAAACCTGGAGCAAAACTGATCTCTCCCAGTGCCTTCTGCCTTCTTGCCTCAGGATCTTTATTCTTTAGTTTCTCTTGGTCCAAAACACCATTCAGAGCCTCATCACTTGGAGCCAGGAGGACGTCACCATTTTGTGTGTGTGCCCTACATCCCTGAGCAGCAGCCTAGGGATCCTTTCTGCGAATCATATTTTTAAGCACTCACATAAATTTTGGAATATGCAAGATCAGAAACTGACCTGATATGATATATGATGTGCAATCATAGGATTTCTTCTCCTATATTTCTCTTCTTAGCTTTCTTCAAGTTGTCTCCTCCAGGAAGCCCTTCCTGATCCTTCCAGTGCTCAGCATTTTCCCTCCCTTAAAATTACTTTGCATTTAATGTGTGTTTATTTCATATTTATTTTTCTGATTATACTTTGTTTTTCTGGGATAGTCTATCAGTTCTTTGAGGACCCGACTATATTCATTTTCTTCTTTGTGCCTCTTGTGCTCCCAGTGAGAAAAGGAGCAAGAAATAGAGCCAGGAAATCAGGGAGATCCAGATTCTGTTCCTGCTTGGCTGTGCAACTCTGAGCAAATCATTTTACTAAAGTGTCTCCAGGCAAATTTGGAGACTAAATTCAGAGGTTCAACTCTATTGGTGAAGGGAGTTTTCTTACCTAGAGTTCTTTGCCCTGATGAAATCACAGGTCCAGCATAAAAAGAACTTTCTTTCTTCCCTCCTCCACTCCATAGTACACTGTACAGAAGATAATAGAGGCTTAATAAAATTTTACTGAATTTTATAGGGGAAATCTTTTCACTGAGAATTCTGTCCACCAATGAAATTATAAGGACAGGCCAAAATAAAGGAAGAGAGAGACATTCAGAGGAAAAATTTCTCCCTGGGGGCAGCATTGGAAAGGCCTTCTACCTGACCAAACAAGTTCATCAGTATTTGCTGTCTTCTCCTGGGCTCCCCTCCGACTTCAGGACAACCACCCTCCTGCGTACCTTACGATTCTGTCCAAAGAGACAACTCCCATGATCTGGGGAGATTCTTTTATTATGAAAAGAACTTGTTCCTTTCGAGTTCTAGATTGGACTTGCACAGGATTTGTTTCTTTCCTTGTTCTCTGCTCTCCTTGCCACATCCCTGACAATAGAAATTTCCAAAAGGTTTTTCTTGATGCTTTTTGTTTGATGGTTTCCCTTCTTAGGAGATGAGCATATTGTCTTTAAAGAAAACCAGAAAAAATTAAGAACAATTACAAAACAGAAAAGTTTTACGCTAGGCTACTGACTTCAAGTGTTTATTGTTTGACTCTATGTCAGCAGTGTCCATGTAGAACAGCTTGTGGGTTTCAAGATCTAAATTCCGTAATGATCTAGTTGTGGAAAATTAATAAATTCATATAGAGAGAATCAGAAAACCACAAAATGTCAACAGAAGAATTATGTTTATTCACAACTTTAAAGGGCAGATTTTCCAGATACGTGTTCATACTGGTCACCAAAGCTTCTCTATCAATAGCCGGGCAGAACTTAGGCAGAGGGGATAAACATCAATCAATCAATGAACCAGCCAACCAATAAATATTTATTAAGCATCTAGAATATGTCAGGTACTGTTCTTGGGGCTGAGGACATCAACATATAAATGAGACATTTTCTGCTCTCAAGGAGCCTATCTTCTATTGTAGGGGGAGGTATGTACACATATTAAGATATACAAACGACAAGGTAATTGGGGGAGGGGGTAATGAGCACTAGCACCTGGGGGAGTTTCTTGGAGCTGAAGCTGAGGGATACCTATTTTCATATCTTCAGGATATCTATGTAAAACTAAAAGTAGCCATTTCTATACCTGGGACAATCACTGCTCAGGCAAACAACATAAGCTGGAGATTGATTTTTTTTTAATGTACCCTCATATCAACTTTATTTTTCTTTCACAAAAACTCAGGTAGTTCTTGAATTGACTGATAAGTACCCTCTATCAATGCAAATCACAAACTCATCCATGTCTAATCCATCTTGCATGACTTGTGTTCATCTCTGTTGCCATGAGTTCACCAACAGGGAGGAGAGTTTCTGATAAACTGGAGGCCTTCCTCACTTCCTCCTCTCACTGTAAGGCTATTTCTGAAGCACTCTGGCTTTCTCCCTGTCATCTTTTGCCCTTGCCACATGATCAGCCCACCATCACTTTCTATCATACATTTTTTTTTTGCTGAGGCAGTTGGGGTTAAGTGACTTGCCCAGGGTCACACAGCTAGGAAATATCATACATTTCTTTGATAATATCTTTACTGTCCTTCAAAGTTAATCCTTAGTTATATATAAAAGCCTGCTCAATCAACATATTCCTCTTCATTGCTTTCTGTAAAGTAATCATTTTTAATTCTTTGAACTGTTGTATTACATATTTCACTGCCATATAGTAACACTGGTCAACTGTTGATATTAAAACTTTTTGCCTATGGGACTTTGTGTCTATGGAAAGCTTGGGATTTTGCAGAGAATTTTGCCATTTTTTGAAGGCAATCTCTCCTGTTCTCTTATTTAATGCTATGTTCAACATATCTCTCTGTACTGTCTGGCTAAGAAATACATACATACATATGTATATATATTATATATATATATAGTATATACACAAAGATATCAAGGAGCTTTGTTTAGGTTGTCCATTCAAACACACATCATAATGTAAGTCTGTGACTTGGCTGTCATGTCTGTGGAGGTAGTCATATCAAGCTCATCTGAGTTATTACAGTTCTCTACCAGAGGGCTCTATGATGTTCCAGGATTTGATACAACCATGACTTAATATAATCCACAAACAGGAGCATTAGAAGGACTTCATAACCCACAGAGAAACAGACCCTTTTTAACTTGGACTCCTTATTATATGTCCTCCATCCTAGAGGCAAATATTTTTGTCTCTCTTTTGTATCTTTCTGTACTAAAACAGGGAGCAACACAAGCATAAATTAGTTGATAGTTAAGATCCAAGGGACACTGAACATACATTTCTGTTGTTAGGTCTTTCAAGGAATCTCAAAGGATTTTGCTATATGGATGGATGACAACCTGTTGGGGGAAAAAGCTTTAAGGTGATCCTTTCATCTATCAAATCATAGCATTTTATCACTAATACAGCAATCTCATATTCTTGACATCTTTTGGTTAGTTTGTAAATTGCTAAAGATATGGTGCACTGTTGAAGATCCTTCATGAACATTTATCTGTGAATCTAGGGGAGGGGTGGGGACTAGGGGGGAAAAATTTGTAGCAGAAAGCTTTGTAAAGGTCAGTGTTGAAGAATTATCCATACATATGTTTTGCAATTAAAAAGCTTTAATAAAAATATGTCATATATGTAATATATATTATAATATAAATATAAATAATATATAAAATAAATATAAAAAATTAAAAATAAATTTTAAAATATAAAAAAATAATAATAATAAAAAGAAAATTTGTCTGTGCCCTACTAATGCCTTCACCGAAGATGCTGTTGTTGATTCATGTATAAGATGAATTGCATAATATTATAGTAATATTTACGGGTATTTGCCATTTTTTTCTTCAGCATGTCCTAATTGTAGCTTTGAATATTTGGGGGATGACTTTGCTTAGTTAAGTTTTTTTTTTTTTAAAACATTTTGCTACCTCACTGCTTTATGAGATGCTACTGCTCATTATCATTCACCAAGCTTCTTCATAAGCCTTTCCAGATGAGTTAATATTCTACACTAGTAATACCTCTGTCCACTACTTGGCAAGTAAATGGAAAGTTTGCTGACTAAGACTGTTCCTCAGCTTTTTGAATGTGTGGTTGTAATAGTTTTTACAGATCTTAAACTTCTATATAAAATCATTGTAATCAGGGTTGATGCCATTTCTGATGCTCATTTTCCATTTCTATTTTCTAACAATTTATATAAATAGTTTGGAGTAAAGTTGTTCCATGTGACATATATTTCTCATCATTATTCTTTTTTCCTACTTTTTTTTGCTAATCCTGATCCTTGTCAGCAATCAGAATGCTCACAGAGAGCTGACTTAGAACTCTCTCCCATAACAAAAATGAGTCTTTTACTTTCTGTTAAAATATCATGTACTTCATTTTGTGATGCCATTTGAGATGTGCTCTGCTCCAGCATCTGCAAATTACCTTCTCAAACAACAAAATAAGGGATGGGGCTTCAATATAGCCTATATTATTCCTTATAGTATCTTTATCTCATTCATTTTTCCTGAATTACGATTTCCCAGGTTTCTCACCATCTTCACCTTTTCCCATGTTTGCACTGAAGTAACTATCAATAAGTACGTTGATTTAATTATAAGAATCATGTCAAGTTGGAGCAGCTAGGTGGCGCAGTGGATAGAGCACCAGCCCTCCAGTCAAGAGGACCTGAGTTCAAATCTGATCTCAGACACTTAACACTTCTTAGCTGTATGACCCTGAGCAAGTCACTTAACCCCAATTGCCTCAGCAAAAAAAAATAAAAAATAAATAAAAGAATCATGTCAAGTTTTTCATAAACTTTCTATATGTCATCATCCTCAGAAATTAACATTCTACATCCAGCTACAATTATTTCTATAATGGTCTTTTTGCAAACACTTATCAATATCACAATATGACATTTAATTCTGTGAAATTATAGTACCTTTGGAGGTTCTATAAAACCAACTGTGTCAATTCCATTATTTACCTCTCCAAAGAGTACCATTGCGTCATCCCTCCATTTTAATGAAATTTCCTTCTTCTGGTTTTGTTTATGGCAGCAATGGCAAGCCTGAAAAAAATAAGAATGACAAGATTAAGATGATTAAGTTCCTCCAGCAGTCTGTCTTCTCTTCAGTCATTATACAAGTATCTTGGATTTAGAGCACCAAAAATCAAATGAAAATTTATAGACAGCTAGAAACTGTGGGATTCTTAGCAGCCTTTGCCCTGCCGCCTTTCCATGATATCATGATTATTAAAGCAGAAGTAGAATGGGGCTACACTGGTCTGAAGAACATTTGATATTCTTCTTTGCTTCATGGTTTTCCACAATTAAAGAATTCATTATCAAGCGACCAACCTAT
>JAJPUD010000585.1:87715-122487 GCA_023553655.1 Myrmecobius fasciatus
AAACACTTACCAGCTGTGTGATCCTGGCCAAGTCACTTCATCTCTATCAGTTTCTATCTGTCTTATTTTTCTCAATTGCCAAATGAGGATAATAGTACTAATATTCTAGGATTGTTGTAAAATTCAAATAATATTTTAAAAACTTAAAATTTAAATTTTTTAAATGTGCATTTTCAAATATTTTTTTAAAAAATAAAAGTACAGAGATTTGCAAAACAAACAAAAATAAAAACAAAAAGATAGTTCCTAGCAGATGGTAGGTATTACATAAAGGCTCATTCCTTTCCTCCTCCCCCTTTCCCCACCACTCCCCTATGCTAACAGACACCTTGATTATATTCCTTCCTATGCAGGGGAAGAAAGGGAGCCCCAGAATTGCTTGGTCTCAGTGGAGTGAAGGTCACTGCTTCCAAAAAGGATGAATAAACTCAGACATCAGAAAAGGTTGGCAGGAAGGGGAAGGGATGTGTGTGTGTGTGTGTGTGTGTGTGTGTGTGTGTGTGTGTGTGTTTGAGGGAGGAGAAGATGGAGAGGAGGAATTTCTTTATGGGATTCAGAGAGAATTTCAGCTGTAGTCAGTCTCCCCCCAGAGAGACCAGAAATTCAACATCAGCTTCCCCGCTCCTTGTCCAATTTGTGAACGCATACAGTCTTCACCTTCTGCTCCTTAGAAGGATAACGGGTGTGACATTTTTGCACACTCTCAATCTTTTTCTTCTCTTGGGTAAAATACTCCCACCCCACCCTAGGTACGATTCTAGTCTATTATTTCTTAAGAAGATCCAGGTCTGTCTGTTTCACTATTGCAATCTTTTCATTTTCCCTCTTAAGAGGAAAAAGTCCAGGAAATCTTAGTGAAACTGAGAAAGTGCTTCAACTTTGATACAAAAACTCTTAAGTAAGACAACTCCCTGATGTGTGTGCTTAAGGATGCCGGGAGTCTGATCCTACAGCAACACTAAGAGAATAAGTTCTTTGGTAAGAGGCTGAAGCATTTCTGCTAAAGGGGTCATTTCACTCTTGGAGGACATTGGAGCACTCTTTAATGTCTGGGAAGAGGTTATTTACTTCCAAGTCCTTAAAGCTGCTATGAAGGCACCTCTGGGAGCACTTTACTCTCCAAGAACTCTGACCATTTGAAGTTCCTTGAGCTGATAGTCACAACTCATGTTTCTCAAGTTCCTTAAGGTTCACAAAGAACTTTCTTCTTAATATCCTATGAGTCTGGGAGTGCAAGAATTATGATCTCCCTTTACAGATAAGAAAGCTCAGAGAGGCTGAATGAATGGTTGGGATCACAGAGCAATTATCAGAGACTGAATCTGAACTCAAGCTCTCTAACTTTAAGACTGAGTTGCTTTCTACCATTTCACCCTGACTCTCAGAGAGAGGTAAAGATAGTTATTCCAGATCAGAAGAGTTCCTGATTCTGCCCAGATATCACGTGATTCTTCCTCATTTGATGGATAGCTCTTTGTCTAAATTTGCTCCATCCATCTCTTTAATGATCTGTTGTAGAATGTTCTCAGGAATCTAAGCTTAGGATTTGCAGAATCTGTTATCTTCCCTGTTTGGAAAATAACCAAGCCATTTACATTTCTCTAGCACTGTGATGGTCATTTTTCAGGATCTTTTTAATACTGACTGACTCAACAATCACAGTCATGTGATTTTGGCAACTGGGGATTCTTTGATTGTATCTCTTTTTCTTGGGTACTAATTTCCTTGAAACTCTTCTTGTTATTTCCAATACAATGACCATTTTCCTTGTCAGAGAAAACAAAAGCCAAAAAAGAAACCCCAAATCAATAAGTTGCTCTACCTTCTCCCTCTTGTCAACTCCATTGTGGGATCCCCTCCAGC
The DNA here is from genome assembly GCA_023553655.1 of Myrmecobius fasciatus. Classification (NCBI taxonomy): domain Eukaryota; kingdom Metazoa; phylum Chordata; class Mammalia; order Dasyuromorphia; family Myrmecobiidae; genus Myrmecobius; species Myrmecobius fasciatus. The sequence goes on from JAJPUD010000585.1 coordinate 89,579, forward strand.
AGGGATCATAATCCTTTTTTTCCTCCTCTTTTCCACAATGAAGGTTTCATACACAACAAAATAAGCTTTTTTATTTTCTTAGACTACATCCACCTCAGTGCATTTAGAATTTAAATATCGATTTTATTTTTACAGGATTTCATCATACTCACACTCAAACTCCTGTTGCCTTCCCTTGTTTCCATTTTTCTATCCTTATCTTAAAAGAAAAACCTAAATTGGACAGTGAGCTCCCTGGGTCTCTACATTACTTTATTTAGATAATTCTTGCATTTTTCTTTCATTATAACTTCAACATTTCTTTATTGAGAGCTTCCCATCTATCCTGGGTTCATTATCTCTATAAAATTTTAATCCATGGGACCTTGGATATCTTTCCTTTCAACCCTTTGAAACCTGCTTTCTCCAAATTGAGGGTATAAGTTAGATTATACTCAATTTTTCTCTCTATCACAAAAGGAATAGTTCCTCTAAAAGTTCCCATTAGCCCCACCTCCAGGAACCATTTTCTCAGTTTCTGAAAATCAGAATAGAATTTTTTTCTTGCTGGGCTTCTTCTCCTCTAGGTTCCATGTGTCTCTTTTCAGCTTGTAATCTGTTTTCCAGATTCATTTATTTTTCTATTCTTATTAAATGGTCTGTAGAATCCTACAATGACAAAAATTACTTCTTTTATTCCTTCCATTGATCTTTACCCAAATACTCTCTTTCATGCTTTTCCACTCCAGTTCCTGGATTTCCTCCCGTGGCTATACTTTATTAATGTCCAATACTGACACACTGTTAAATAGTCTTATTTCTGTTGAGTAAGGTGTGTCCATTATGGTTGATATTCCAGTCAGGCCTTCATCTGCCAAGTTTCTGTCATGCTTATGAAGTGATTCTTGCCTCCTTTCATTAGGATCTCTAGATGGAAAATTGGAATATAACCATGATTCATTCCCATGTGAATCACCAGAAGTGGGTAGGCAATAACTGTTTTTATTAGTCTGCAGAGGGTCTCTGCTATATCTTGGATACATGCCCTTGGAAAAGACGACTCTTCCTATTGCTGTTACCAGCTTAACAAAGAGATGTCTCAGTACTCCTGAGCAGGGAATCAATAAGCACCACTACTCTTCTCTTCTTCCTTATTGAATGATCTCCTTCCTAGCAATACCTGGGGTTCTACTGTCAATGTTGCTGCTTCCTCCTCTAAGCATTCAGCACTCTTTTCTAAGAAGAGCCTCAAATGTTTTTTTTTTCAGTATCCACTTGTCTCTTTCCTCCCCTTGCTCCTCAATGGGATGTCTGTTGACTCTCTAGCCTTCTGACTCTTGTCAGAAGAGTCCATTTTCCCCTCTGCCATTTTGGATTCTTGTTTTGTTCCCTTTAAAACTCTGCTTCCATTTTTTAAAAAAGGCATATTGCCTTGTCCCTCATAGCCTGGGATATGGAAAATTTGATGAGTTCTTTCACCTTATTTTCTAAAAGGAAGATCAGCCTATTTTGGACCCGAGAGATCAATTCGCTGGAAGTTGTCGAAATGCCATCACTCATTCCACTCAAGCTGCTCTATTTTCCATAATGAAAATTACTTTTGATATTACCAATAGGACAAAGCCTCTACCTTGAACATAGTTAATATTCAATATTTATTTTTATTAAAGCTTTTTATTTGCATAACATATGTATGGGTAGTTCCTCGGCATTGATCTTTACAAAGCTTTCCAATACAAATTTTACCCCCAGTGCCCTCCCCTCCCCTAGATGGCAGGAAGTCCACTACATGTTAATAATGATAAAATACTTGACAAGTTGTTGTGCAAGAAAAATCCTATCTACAAGAAAAAAATCAGAGAAAGGAAACACACTGCAAGCAAACATCAATAAAGAGCATGAAAATATTATGTTGTGGTCCATATTTCACATCCCTCTCTCTGGGTGTATATGGCTTTCTTCACTGAACAATTGGAACTGGTTTGAAACATTTCATTGTTGAAGAGAGCCATGTCCATCAGAGTTGATCGTCATATAGTATTGCTGTTGCTGTGTATAATGATCTCCTGGTTCTGCTCGTTTCACTCAGCATCAGTCCATGCAAGTCTCTCCAGGCCTCTCTGAAATCCTCCTGCTGGTCGTTTCTTACAGAGCAATAATATTCCATGACATTCATATACCATAATTTATTCAGCCATTCTCCAATTGATGGGCATCCATTCAGTTTCCAGTTTCTAGCCACTACAAAAAGGGCTGCCACAAACATTCTTGCACATGTGGGTCCCTTTCCCTCCTCTAAGATCTGTTTGGGAGATAGCCCAATAGAAACACTGCTGGGTCAAAGGGTATGCACAGTTTGATAACTTTTTGAGCATAGTTCCAAATTGCTCTTCAGAATGGCTGGATCCATTCACAGCTCTACCAACAATGCATCAGTGTCCCAGTCTTCCCACATCCCCTCCAGCATTCATCGTTATCTTTTCCTGTCATTTTAGCCAATCTGACAGGTGTGTAGTGGTACCTCAGGGTTGTCTTAATTTGCATTTCTCTCATCAATAGTGATTTGGAGCAACTTTTCATATGACTAGAAATGGTTTTAATTTCATCATCCGAAAATTGTCTGTTCATATCCCTTGACCACTTATCTATTGAAGAGTGGCTTGAATTCTTATATATATGAGACAATTCTCTATATATTTTAGAAATGAGGCTTTATCAGAACCATTAAATGTAAAGATGATTTCCCAATTTGATGCTTCCCTCCTAATCTTGTCTGCATTAGTTTTGCTTATACAGAAACTTTTTAACTTAATATAATCAAAATTATCTATCTGGTGTTCAATTAAGAATTCCAGATCTTCTTTGGACATGAATTTATTCCATCTCCACAGGTCTGAGAGGTAAACTATACTAGTTCCTCTAATTTGGTTATAATATCACTCTTTATATCTAGATCATGAACCCATTTAGATCTTATCTTGGTATGTGGTGTTAGGTGTGGGTCAAGCCCTAATTTCTTCCACACTAGTTTCCAATTTTCCCAGCAGTTTTTGCCGAATAGTAAGTACTTATCCCCAAAGCTGGGGTCTTTGGGTTTATCAAACACTAAATTGCTATAGTTATTACCTATATTGTCCTGATAACCTATTCTATGCCACTGATCGACTGCTCTATTTCTCAGCCAGTACCAAATGGTTTTGATGACCGCTGCTTTATAATATAGTTTTAGATCTGGTACAGCAAGGCCACCTTCATCTGCCGTTTTTTTCATTAATTCCCTTGAAACTCTTGACCTTTTGTTCTTCCAAATGAACTTTGCTACTATTTTTTCTAGATCTGTAAAATAATTTCTTGGAGTTTGATTGATATGGCACTAAATAAGTAGATTAGTTTAGGTAGTATTGTCATTTTTATTATATTCGCTCGGCCTACCCATGAGCACTTGATGTTTTTCCAATTGATCAGGTCTGATTTTATTTGTGTGGAAAGTGTTTTGTAGTTTAGTTCGTATAGTTTCTGACTTTTCCTTGGCAGATAGATTCCCAAATATTTTATCCTATCATCTGCTATTTGGAATGGAATTTCTTTTTATATCTCTTGCTGCTGAACTTTGTTGGTAATATATAAAAATGCTGATGATTTATGTGGATTTATTTTGAATCCTGCAACTTTGCTAAAGTTGTGAATTGTTTCTAGTAGTTTTTCAGATGAGTCTCTAGGGTTCTCTAAGTATACCATCATGTCATCTGCAAAGAGTAATAATTTGGTTTCTTCATTATCTACTCTAATTCCTTTTATCTCTTTTTCTTCTCCTATTGCCAAAGCTAACATTTCTAATACAATATTAAATAGTAATGGTGACAGTGGGCAGCCTTGTTTCACTCCTGATCTTACTGGGAATGGTTCTAATTTGTCTCCATTACATACAATGCTTGCTGGTGGTTTTAAGTAGGTGCTACTAATCATTTTAAGAAAAAGCCCATTTATTCCTATACTCTCTAGTGTTTTCAATAGGAATGGGTGTTGGATTTTATCAAATGCTTTTTCTGCATCTATTGAGATAATCATATGGTTTTTGTTAGTTTGGTTATTAATATAATTGATTATGCTGATAGTTTTCCTAATATTGAACCAGCCCTGCATTCCTGATATAAATCCTACTTGGTCATAGTGTACTATCCTGGGGATGACTTTCTGTAATCTCATTGCAAATATCTTATTTAAGATTTTTGCATCAATATTCATTAGGGAAATTCATCTATAGTTTTCTTTCTCTGTTTTCACCCTACCTGGTTTAGCTATCAGCACCATATTGGTCTCATAGAAGGATTCTGGCAGTATACCTTCTGTCCCTATTTTCTCAAATAGTTTGTGTAGTATTGGAATTAATTGTTCTTTGAATGTTTGGTAGAATTCACATGTAAATCCATCTGGCCCTGGAGATTTTTTCTTAGGGAGTTGGTTAATAGCTTGTTCTATTTCTTTTTCTAATATGGGGCTATTTAAATAATTTATTTCTTCTTCTGTTAACCTGGGCAATCTATATTTTTGTAGATATTCCTCCATTTCATTTAGATTATCAAACTTGCTGGCATAAAATTGGGCAAAGTAACTCCTAATTATTACTCTAATTTCCTCTTCATTGGAGGAAAGTTCTCCCTTATCATTCTTGAGACCAACAATTTGATTTTCCTCTTTCCTTTTTCTTATCAAATTAACTAAAGGCTTATCTATTTTGATGGTTTTTCATAAAACCAACTCTTAGTTTTATTTATTAATTAGTTTTCTTATTTTCAATTTTATTAATTTCCCCTTTTATTTTTTAGAATTTCCAATTTGGTATTTAATTGAGGGTTTTTAATTTGTTCTTTTTCTAGTTTTTTTTTTATAATAAGCCCAATTCGTTGATGTTTTCTTTCTCTATTTTATGCAAGTAAGCATCTAGAGATATAAAATTGCCCCTTATAATCGCTTTGGCCGTAACCCACAATTTTGGTATGTTGTCTCATTGTCATTCTCCTAGATGAAATTACTGATTATGTCTATGATTTGCTCTTTCACCCATTCATTCTTCAGGATTAGAATATTTAATTTCCATATAACTTTTGGTCTGTTTTCTCCTGGCCTTATATTGCATGTGATTTTTATTGCATCATGATCTGAAAAAGATGCATTTACTATTTCTGCCTTTCTGCATTTGATTTTGAGGTTTTTATACCCTAATACATGGTCAATTTTTGTATAAGTTCCATGGACTGCTGAGAAAAAAGTAAATTCCCTATTATCTCCATTCAATTTTCTCCAAAGAGCTATCATACCTAACTTTTCTAACAATTGGTTTACCTCCCTAGTTTCTTTCTTATTTATTTTGTGGTTTGATTTATCTAATTCTGAGAGAGCAAGGTTGAGATCCCCTACTAGTATAGTTTGGCTGTCTATTTCTTCTTGCATCTCTCTTAATTTCTCCCCTAGGAATTTGGATGCTATTGCACTTGGTGCATACATATTTAGTATTGATATTGATACATTATCTATGATACCCTTTAATAAAATATAGTTTCCTTCCTTATCTCTTTTGATTAGATCTATCTTGGCTTTTACTTGATCTGAGATAAGGATTGCTACCCCTGCTTTTTTTTGTTCACCTGAAGCATAATAGGTTCTGCTCCAGCCTTTTACCTTCATCCTATATGTGTCACCCTGCTTTAGATGTGTTTCTTGTAGACAACATATTGTAGACAAGTTCTCTTCTGCTTCTTACTCATTTTTTATTTTATTTTTTTTTTAACAAGCTTGGGCTCTGTGGGAAGCAGAGAAGCTACTGCTAGCTATGGTAGTTTGCCCTGGGGCAATTCCGCTACTTAACTTGGGGGGGGGCAGTTGGGCTAGGGCCTTGTGTTAACAATGGGTTACAAACTGCCTTTTACAAAAAGCAGATCTGCCAGAGCACCTGCCCGAAATCAGGGAGTGTCCCGAGTACCTCAGAAACTCTCACCAGCTGTTTTGAGTTTCTGCCATACTGAGCCCCGCCCAGTTTCCTGCCTCTCCCAGACGCAGAGCAAACTGCTCGCCCCCTCTGCTCGCCCCCTCTGCCCGACTGAAACAGACCTTTATGAAGTTCTTCAAAGGTAACTTCAGCAAGCAGAATTTCTTAGTCCAAATATTTCTGGGTTCGTTGACTTAAAGATCAGTTCAGAGGCTTATTTTACTGTTGATTTGAGAGAAGGTCAGAGGAGGACACAGAGAGTCGCTCACTCTGCCATCTTGGCTCTGCCCCTTCCCTCAATATTTATTTCTTTGATAATCACTTGGAACTAAGGAAATTTACCATCTCTTCAAATGTTTACATCTGAACATTTGACTGATTATTCCTATTTTTGTACAATCAGTGAATAAACATTATTAAGCATCTATCTGTAGAAATGAGGTAAGCACCTACCTCTCAGGATGTAAGGACCCAAAGAGGTAATAAAGGTTTAGCTTAACACAGTGCCTGGGAAATAGTAAATGTATATAAATGTTGTTGTTGTTGTTGTTATATTGGTCAGACACTGGATTGGAATCCAGAAAAGGATATTTAGAAAGTGTTTGTAAAGCAACTGCTATGCACCAGACACTATGCTAATTATTTTACAAATATGATCTCATTTGAGCTTCACAACAACCCTGGGAGGTAAGTGTTATTATTAATTATTCCCCCTAATAAGATAGCATTTTTTGCATTATGAAGACGATTGAGATCCTTTAAATGTCATACCATTTCCCAAATGCAATCCAGCCCACTTGTACTTTCTTATTTAGTTCTGGGTCCAAACCATGGTGTATCTTCCACATGGCAAAATTTAAGTATGGCATGGTAAAAAGTATAATAGATTGGAATTAGGAAGAACTAGTGTAGAATCTCTTTAAGGAGTGTGATCCTAGGTGGTATAGTAAATAGAATACTGGGCTGGAACAACAGAGGGAGTAAAAGGCACCTATATGTAAAGTGATCAGCAAATCTTAAAGCACTAGTTAAGTATTAGGAATATTATTGTTAATATTACTAGTTATTAACATGATTTATTGTAGTGGGCAATTAACAAATAATACCTTGAGTTTTCACGAATAATGAGCAATAAATGAATAAATTAACCAATTAGCACTTATTAAATGCTTACTCTGTGCCAGACCCTTTGCCAGGCTCTGGGGAGATGACAAAATGATACAGTCCCTGACCTCAGGAAGCTTCCATTTTATCAGGAAAGAGAACAGGTATACCCATCAGATGTGGATATTATATATAAAATGGTTACAAAGCAATTTTAAGGCCTAGAGATAACTCAATGAGAACATGGATCTAAATTGTCAGAATAATTTCCTTTCTTCTTTAGTTCATGGTGCCTATGGGATCCTTCTAACCAGTGGCTGCTAGGAATCTTGGGCCCGGAGTCAGAAGAATTCAAATTTTCTGCCCTTGTGCATGGCCTCAGTTTCCTCATCTATAAAATGGAAGTTGGACTAGCTGTCATTTAATATTCCTTTCAGTTTTAAATTTTTTAGCCTACAAATTAAGTGTCCCCTGAAGGGATGTGGGACTTTTCTAGACTGTGCATGTGAAGATTTCATCTATGTATGAATATATGTATATAGATTATATATGCACGAGAAAGAGGCTCAGTTATAATTGTGGCAGTGATGGGCTGTCTCATCTGGCTAGAGTGGCCTTCCAGACCCTGGGTTAATGAAACCAGGCATCCTTGGCCAGGTATGGGGTATCCTACATGGGATTGTAACCCAGAAAAGGCAGAGAAAGAGATACAGGGTCAATTTTAGTGGATAAAATGTTCCCTTCTTTATTTCTTAATGAAGATTAAACTCCCTACCCCTTGACTCTAGAATTCAGCCAGCTAAAGCTAGTGTGACATGAGGAAGAGTTGGATATCATCCATCATCCACAGGGTAGAGAAGATAGGATGTTGGACCCTGAGCCAGAAACATTTGGCTTTAAATTCTGTCCCTATTCTAAGTTTCCTGAGGACAGCAATTGTCCTCACTGAATCTCACTAAGTCTGTTTTCTCTATTGTGAAATGGGGGACAATATCCTTATAATATCTACCTCACAGAGTTATTAGAAGGATTAATCTAGGTAATAGATGAGCTAATAATAACAGCATTTAAAGCTTGCAAAGTGATTTACAAATATTTTCTCTTTTGATCTTTACAATATCCCTGGAAAGAAGATGCTATTAATATTCCCATTTTACAGGGAGAAAACTGAGGCTGAAAAAGGTTAAATGACTTGCTAGGAAATATCTGAATCATGAACCAAACTCCCAAGTCTATCTACTATGTTGTTTAGCTGCATCTAGTATTACACATAGGGAAGCAGATAGGGTGACTTAATATAGAGATCCAGATAGTGGCCAAAAAAGGGACATCAAACAAATTCATGGACAGGGAAGGGACGACAGCTCTGCCATTTCCTAGGTGCATGAATGAGACATCCCCTTGCAGTTGCCTGGAGAATCTCAACCAGAAGTCTCCTAATAGTGTACAAGAGAAGGGTCCCATAACACCTAACACCAATTACTGCAATTGATAGGATGCTCTTGCTTTGGTGCTTACATCAGATGAGGACACATTCAATTAAAGGTGTAAACTAGGTGTGAATAAGTCCTTAATTTGGAAGGAGTGAAGTCCTTTGAACCTATTGTATGAAATTATGTTAAGTTGCAAAAGTGATATATTAGTTAAAAGAATTAGCTAAGCCTTTGGGGTCTATGTATATCAGAGAAGGGATTCTATCAGGAAAAGAGTCACACTTTAGAGCAGGACTCTAGTGCCTTTATCAGAAGACAGTAATGGGAAAAAAGGATGTAAATACAGAAAAAAAGTTGCACACACACACACACACATACCTCACCACCACCACCACCATCATTGCCCTTGTCACCATAGAGATTAGACTACTAACAAACAAGCATCTCATTAAGAGCTGAAAGAAGACAAACTAGGTACACTGAGGATAGGCTGTCTCAGTGATCTATAAGAACCACAAATCTCAGAATTCAACAGGCAGCTACAGTTGAAGAAAATTAATGAGAACTCCATGAAGGAAGAAAAGGACTTCCAATATTCAAGAAATGTAAATTACCATTTGGCCACATGTGCCTCTCTAAAATTGAACCCTTTTTCTCCAGGAACCTTGAGGTAAAGGGAGAAACTTGGGAGAGTTGGGGAAATATTTTCACAATATTGATCTTCACTATATTACATAAGTAAATTTTATTGTTCTTCAGTTGTTTCCTTTGTATTCAATTCTTCTCAATTCCATTTAGGGTTTTCTTGGCATAGATACTTCTTGGCCCTTTCCTTCTCCAGTTCATTTTTCACAGCAGAGGAACTAAAGCAAATATGGTTAAGTGACTTGCCCAGGGTCACACAGTTAGTGTCAGAGGCCAGATTTTAATTCATGATGATGAATCTAGAGTGCTACCTAGTCATCCTTAGTAAGTATTCTTTTTCCCCTAAAAGAAAATGAAGCCTATAGGAATGTTAATCAATGAGGAACAAACCAGATAAGGGTTCATGATCAAGCATACTAGAAAATCCTTAACCTCTTTACGTTACTATAGACTTTTCAGGAGAGTAATTACCTATGCTACAAGATTCTTAGAAGTTGGGAAGGTGAGCCTCAGAAGAAATGTGTTGTTGTGGGATAAAATCAAATTTGTAAAATGTTTTGCAAATCTTAAGGCATTATATAAATGCTAGTGATAAGACAGGTGGAGTGTCTTGCCCTATCTCACATAGCTTGAAAGTGTCCTAGGTGAAATTTATATTGATGTTGTTGTGACATTAAGTCCAGATTTCACCTCAGCTCAAGATTTGGATTCAAGTAAGAGTTTGTGATTCTAAAAAAATCATTTAACTTTTCAGTAATTAACTCCAGAGCAATGGCACATCTGAATTGGTAGAAGAGGTTTCTTTAAGAGGAATCCCTGTAGAGATTAAATAAAAGAGAAAATTCTGTGAAGCATTTTATAAAGTCTCTGTCTTTATAGACAAGCTGGAGAGAATAAATTATATTAGAGCTAAGTGGATTTGAGGCTGTTTGAATGTTTAAAATCAGACAATAGTCATTAATTGATTCTTGAGAACCTGGAAAGATCTCTCTGGTGGGGAAAGCCTGAGAAGCTGTCCTTGGTCCTGATCTGTTTAGCATTTTTATCAATAATTTGGATGAAGGCATAGACATTGTGCTTGTCTGATTTTAAAATGACACAAAATTGGGTGATTCGGTATTTTAAAACATCTGGGACAAGCTACAGTGACAGACTGAGTCTAATAGAATGCATTGAAAGGACTGGGAATGTTTAGCCTTGAGAAGACTGAGGAGATGGGGAATATGATGGCTTTCTTCATGTATTTGCAGAAGAGGAATGACTCCTTTTGCTTAGCCACAGAGAGCAAAATTAGGAATGGAAACAGGTAGTAATTGCAAATTTAGGCTTGATTTCAAGGAGAGAATTCTTTACAATGAGAACTCTTCAGAAGTAAAATAGGCTACTTTCAGAACTATCTAATTTCCTCTTACTCAGAGGTTCAATGGTCACTTTTGAGGTAAATTTTAGGGAGTTGTACTGAATGACTACTCAGATCCCTTCTATTTCTTAAATTCTCCGATTCTATAATAAGGTAACATTAAATAGACAGCAATATAAATAAAGCCCTACCATTGGGTTCAAAAAATAAATCAGCTTCAAACCACAGGATGGAAGAATATGACTATATCACCAATTATCCCTATGAAAGCTCTGGAGGTTCCAGAGATTATTGGCTCAAGATAAATCAACCATGTTGTGTCAACGATACATCAGGAAAACTATTAGAACTATTATTAGAACTTTCTGACTATTAGATGTGGGTCAGGATGCTCAGAATGGAGCTGTTTTCTCTTCGGTTTATAAAAACACTGAAGCCAAGTAGAAATGCTTGACCACATGAGGAAGTGGTAGAGGGAATTCCTACACTGATACATATAAGTGACCTAGGAGGTGTCATATCTATGCTAATTTTGTAGTTTAGCACACATAGATTAGCATATACAAGTACCTTCTTTTACATAGAATATACAGAGGTCTATAGTATATCGAGAAAGAAGCCTATATGGGAGATTATAATCCCCTTCTCTTTTTTTGGTTCCCTTTTGCTCTTAGGCCTATAGAACCCACTTGATCATCTCCAGCTCACGCTGAATCCATTAGCAGGATGATCCACCTGTACCCATTCCCCTTCCAAATCCAAATGGGCCTAATTTTTTTTTTAAATTTCAACCAATCTGAGAAGGCAATTCATGATTAAAGATTAATGTGTCATATTCCAGTAACACATTCATATTTCAAAAGAAGTTTTAAGGAAATAGGTGCCTTTACTCAGAGAAGTGGGTGTTTTCAGGCAGGTCGGTGTATGTCATATTTTTAGAAAGTTGGATTTTCTTAATCACACCCAGCCAAAGACACTTCCTCTGCCATATGGAAGGCTGTTTCTGGATACAATCTTTAGTATACAGACATTTTTAAAAATGACTCCTTCTGGGGGTAGCAACAATAAACTCACTTTTGAAGAACATCTAGGATATCAGCACGGAAACTAGAGATATTCATCTTCTTCAATATCACAGGGGACAGAGACTTCTTGCTTCGTTCTGAATCAGACAATCCAGCATAGTGCCTAGAACAATTGAGATGGGGAGAGATGCTGGAAATCATCTCTTGGGAAACGGCTAGATGAAAAAAAAATATGGTAGGAGAGGATGAACTTAAAGACCAATTCTGTGATGGAAATAGCAGATCTAAGTGGAATGTTTTGCTTCAAAGCTTTCCCCTTCGAATTTCTAGAACTAGCAATGCAGTAGCAATTGTGCGATTTCCTTTGTGCTCCTCTTAAATACATTTTGGGTACACTTACATATGTACAGGTAATTTGTCTTGATAGAATGTAAGCTTCTTGTGGGCAGGGACTATTTCTTTTATTTGTATCTCACCCCATGCCTATCATAGTGCTGGCACATGCTTAAGAAATGCTTGTTGAGTTATTGCTTTAATAATAGTATTGTTTGCATTGTGAGTTATGGTCTATAAAGCATTTTACAGACACCTAAATGGATCTTCAGGTCTTGCATCCACTTCGAGGTAAATTTATATCATGAAGTGTAAATGTAATAAAATGAAAAGAAGCAAAATAAGCAACAATTCAGAAACTTCCCTATTTTCTTGTGGGAATGGTGGTGGGAATGGCCTCCCAGCGTATATTCAATAAGGTTTTAAGACTGTGTGAAGGTGCTTTACAATTGTTTTCTTTAACAATATTTTCAATGGAAGACCTGGAAGTTCCAGAGTCACCTATGCTCCCTGGGAGTCAGCAGTGGGTGATGGCAGTCCACAAAGCTAATGGATTCTCAGTCTACATTAAGAAAAGACATGGTGGTCATCAGCCTGGGTTAGACCACATCTAGACTTGTGTGTTCCCTTTGGGTTCCACAGTTCAGAAGGTATAACCAATCTGTCAGTGGAGCAGTATAGAGTGGTGGGTAGAGCATATGTACACAAGCCAGGTATGCTCTTTTCAAAGGCATGTAAGTGAGGAATGAAATGTTTGTGAAGACTAGTAAGAAGGCTGGCCCAAAGAGAATGTGAAAAGGAGGAATATATATTCTGCCTAAAAATGTAAGAGTCAAGTTGGAAAGAAACTAAAAGAGATAAGTTTGATCCTGAGCCTCACAGCAACCTCATCATGTGGTTATTATAACCATGACTGCATGAATTTTACAGAGATAGAAACTAAGCCTGGAAGAGATTAAGGGGTTGGCTCAATGTCACATAGTTGCTAATAGCTAAGGCAGGATTTGAACTCCAGTCTTCTTGGCTTCAAGTCTAAGACTCTCTCCTAACTGGCATTTAGCTACCATTAAACATTTGTAAAGCCCTTTGCAGATGTCATCTCATTTAAGCCACACAGAATTGCTGTGAGCTATTATTAATAAGTATTATTCTTATAACTATGTATATTAATGACATTCCATCATTCATAATTTCTGCAGGGCTATGGAGGAAGGAAAATAGGACTTTGAAACCAGCTTATTCTTTTCCCTTCTTGGGAAGGAGCCTATCTGGCTATTATTAGCCACAACCAAGTCCCAGATTGTCCAGGTTGTACAACATCCATTGTAAGGATGGAGCTCCATCAGTTTCTGTGGTCTGCCCCTCCAAACTCCGAACATATTTGAGTAACCTTTGAGATCTTGATTAGTATATGTCTAGACAGAGGTGGAACCTGGCCAGCCAGGTGGATTCCACCTAGCTCCTCCTTGATCTCTTCCTCTGAGCTACCAAATGCTTCTCTGGTTCCTCTTCTTACCTCATAGATCCTGTCTCCCCATATACCTTAAAAGCTGTATACCTCAAAATGTAAACTGCTAATTCATTTAGCATTTGTAACTCTGTGTTGTAACTGCTTGATCCTGTGAAGGTATTCACATAAATAAATAGCACTCTTTTCTTGCTAACTGATTTTCAGAATTGAGCCCACTATGAGGTGGGTACCTCATAGCATTTTCTCTTAATTGGCTTCTATCTTCTGGTTAATTGTGAGTTCCATTAGGGAACTTATCTTTCCCCTTGTTAATTGACATAATAAATAACAAAACTTTGTGAACTGTGATGGATGTCTTGTTATGGTTGCTCCATGTTGTGTACTGAATCTCTATTTTACTAGTGTTATATAATACTCTTTTTAAATTGCATTGCTCTTCTGTATCTATTTCTATTTACCACTCCTGGTTTTTTTTACCTCATTAGATTTTTTTCATCCTAAAAGACAAAACTGTTGAGATGGTGGAAGTCCTGGACTTAGACAAATCTCTCCCCAGGCAGTTTCTACCATTGAAATCTAACTAGCCTGGTAACTTCTTCACTCTGTGAGCCTCAGTTTCCTCATCTGTAAAATGTAATTAATAATAATAATGTCATGTATCTATCTCCCTCTGGGAGGCTCAGAGATAATACCTCTTCTATCTGTACCTATTAGCTGTGATAAGTGTATTTTTAACTCTTTGTGCATGATACTATAGCAGCTAGTCAGATCCTGCAGGCAAGACTCTGATTTCATTAGAGTATCTTGCTTTTCATTTCAATTATTATTGTTTTTCAAATGCATCTCCAGACCTCATTTTAGAAAATTTAATTAAGAATGATTTCTTTGAAAGTGAAGAGCTCAGAGACTTCCCAGAGGTTAATCCTCTCTTTGCCATTATCACAGTTAATAAATGAAAGTGGGTTCCTTACCTCTCTGCTGGACAACCCCTGGAAAACGCTTCTCAGAGGGAGCCTTCAAGACAGATTTTTGTCATCAGAGGAGAATCATTCCCAAGAGATCAAGGAGCCCCCTCAAAGTGGGCAGGGCTTTAGTTTGCTCATAGGAAAAGGCAGAAGGCAGGACAGCCATTCACCCCTATTTTTCTGATATTGGTGGGAGTTCTGATTGGCAGGTGAGAGGAATACTCCAACATATTTCTTTTTCACTTTTTTCTATCAAATAAAGAATCCTCACTTTGCAAAAAAAAAAAAAAAAAAAAAAAAGATTTTGTCAATGATCCCACTACTCATTATCTCAGGAGTTTGGGTCTTGTCCATTTCTGATCTGGGCTAGTTTCCTCCTCCTTTCACAGATGGGGGCCGTACAACCTAGGGCTCAATATGTCAATATTAAACTTAGTGTGGATAATCAATCAGCACAGCCCATGACAGCCTCAGTTTCTCTAGTAGGTGAGATTACAAGTGTGTGCTGGGCCAAGTCAGCCTTTGAAATGTAAACTGTCAATTAGCAAGGTTCATCAAGTCCTCAAAGGTACAGAATCTTAGAGCTGGATGGGACCTTAGAGATGATCAAGTCTGATCCCTTCTATGACATAGTCAGCAAGACATCATTCAGCTTTTGCTCAGATTTCCAGCACTGAGAACTCACTTCCTTTGAAAGTAGTCTTGTTATGGTTGTTAGGAGGTTATATGTTTTATATTATTATATTATATTATATTACATTACATTACATTACATTACATTACATTACATTACATTACATTACATTACATTGTATTGTATTGTATTGTATTGTATTGTATTGTATTGTATTGTATTGTATTACATTACATTATATCATATCATATATCATATCATTATATTATATCATATATCATATCATATTATATTATATTATATTATTAGTCACAACCAAGTCTAACATATGGTTATATGTTATATAATTGTTAGGAGGGCGACTAGGTGATACAGTGGATAGAGGGCCAGCCTAGTTCAAATCCAACCTCAGAAACCAGCTATGTGAAGGGAAAGGAAATGACAAACCACTCCATTATCTTTGCCAAGAAAATCTATGGACATGGTCTAAGTGACTCAACAAGAACAAAAAAAATTGTTAGGAAGATGAGGTGGCTAGTGGGTACAGTAGGCAGAGCATTGGACCTGGAATCAAGAAGGTCTGTTTTCAATCCCACCTCAGATATTTACCAGCTGTGTGCCTGTGGCCAAGTCACTTACTCTCTGCCTCAGTTTCCCCATTTGTAAAATGAGGAGGGTGACGACACTTCCTTCACAAGATTGTTGTGAGATAATCTTCATAAAGTATTTTGAAACCCTTAAAGTGCAAACTCTTCTTGTTATTAATATGATCATTGCATGGGGATAACTATGGATGGATGCAACTTTCCTTGTTGCTTTGTTCTGGCCTCTGGAGCCCGGCAGAACAAGTGTAATCCCTCTTCTAGGTGACAGTGCTTCAGATGCTTGAAGAGCGCCTTCTTGTCTCCCCCGAGTCTTCTCCTCCTCAGGTAAGATGCCTCCACTTCCCTCAGCTGACCCTACAAAAGCATGATATTGGGGCCCTTCACCATCCTGGCTGACCCCCTGGGTTCTTTCCAGCTAACCCAAGGCTTCCAGAGCTGAACCCCGTCCTTAGACGTGGCCCACCCAAGGCAGAGCTTAGATTCTTCCCTTCTCATTCTGGGCCCCTCTTCTTGTGTTCCTTCAGGCTGACCTTGCCTTAGTTTGCCCACCTGGACCAGAGCTAACCTTACTGAAAAGGGCTGAACTGAGGACAGGGAGCGGGGAAGGGGACACGGGAAGGAGCCCCGGGCACCTGGAGGATGGGCAGAGCTGCCCAAATGGCTTCTCATGATTCCAGCTACCTTGTTAGGGCTGAAACTTACTGGCAAGATCAACCAGCCACTTAGTCTCAATTTAGAGATGTGGTGAGTGAGCCCCACATCATGGGGCCCCTTAGCAGATAGCAGACACACAAAGAGGGGCTTCCAGACCTGGAAACGTGACCTCAGGGGGCAGATGGGAGAGAACAATGGACGATTGCTCTGTTGAGTGGGACACAATGGAGCCTGGACTTTGACTTGAGGTCCCAACTGGAAAGTTACGGAGTAGGGTGGAGCAGTAGTGGAGCTCTCCCCAATGCCACAATCGATGGTTGTCTAGTTCATCTCTATTCATAATTACCCGGTATCAAGCTTTCCTGTTTCTGTCTTGCTAAAGGATTACAAGTATGCCATCACCCCCTAAATTCAGCGCCCCGGAACAAAGCCCTTGTGGCTCTACCTTTGTTACACTTTGTTGATGTCCTCATTCAGACCTCAATCCCCTTCAGCGGGCTCTAGCAGTGAGGGCTCTGGGCTGTTTGCCTGTGGGAGGCTAAAAAGCAATTGGGGAACAAACGAGGAAGCCGCTGGACGGAGAAAAGGCACAGGACGGGCAGTGCACGATGCCAAAGGCACATTTTTGCTCCCTGAGTGTCTGGCCAGAAGCATGGCTGCAGAAACCCAGAGACAGGCAGCCCCGGTGTCCCCGCCGGCCCACTCTGCTCTGGGCCCTGAAGCTCGGCCCAGGACTTCCCTGGAGGCCACTTAGTGCTTAAGTGTCTCTATTTGGTTTTCCTAGAGGTAGAGAGATTTTTCGGCAACTTTATTAATAAAGATAATGCAGTTCATTTAGCCGGCTTCCTCAGAGGAATAACTTGCTGCCAGAAGGGCCTGTGGGTAATTGAGCCGATGTCACTATTCCCTCAGAATTAATATTGACCCCAGTGGCCTGCCGTGTGTGTGTGTAGGGGGGGGTAATCAAAGGCTTTCTATCTTTTTTTGGGGGGGAGGAGTGAGGCAGTTGGGGTTAGGTGACCTGCCCAGGGTAATACAGATAGCAAGTGTTGAGAGTCTGAAACCACATGTGGCCTCCAAGGCCCCAAAGATTTCTCTCTTGAAGGACCTTGCAAGTCTTCTCATCCCCTTCCTCATTTTGTACGCTCTCCCAGAGGTCTAAGTTAGGGACTTCTCCAAGTTCACTTGGCTGGCCTTTATGGATCCCGCCACCTTCCAGGCCCTCTTTTGCCATTTATTGGTTATAAAGTAAAGGAAGGAAATAGGCATTTATTAAGTGCCTACTGCATGTCGTGCCTGTTGTGATTTTTTTTTTTGCTGAGTCTTATTCAGTTGTGTCCAACTTTTCATGATCTCATTTGGAGTTTTTTGGCAGAGAGATAGGAGTAGCTTTCCATTTCCTTCTGCAGATCATTTTACAGATGAGGAAACTGAGGCAATCAAGGTTAAGTGACTTATCCAGGGTCACCCAGCTAATAGTGTCTGAGACCAGATTTGAATTCATGACAACTATTTTCTGACTCCCTGTCGGCTCTCTCCATCGCACCACCTCGCTGCCCCATCAGCCAGTAGAGCTGAGGAAACATTGCTTGAGAAAGAAGGGCTCACCCAGCCGCCCAATGGCGGCACCTCCTGTTAGGTTTTTTTGTAGGTAGGTCTCTCTATCCAGCAGAGCCCACATTAAATTTCAAGGCAAAGCACTGTCTGAACCAACGGCCTGGTCGGCTCTCAACTCTTGTTTCAGCCTGGGAAGCCGAAGTACTAATAGAAAGGAATTATACGGATTTCTCCCTGATCGTGCGTCAGGGACACAGAGTAATTCTAGAAGAAGGGAAATGTAGCCCCTTGAGGTCTGGCTGTGTTCCTAGGAAGATCTGAGTTCAAATTTCACCACTAAGACCTGGTGACAGGGAGATGAGAGGATTATTATTTCACTATTGAGTCATTTTCTTTATTTGTCACAAATGAATGTTAAACACTATGTTTTTATGAGTCTCAAAGTGATCCTACAGGGTGTACCAAAAGTCTTGGTGCAGTTTTATGGAACAGAATCTGAGAAACATTCATTATACATCTACCATCCATCAATCAACCAACGTGAGCTATTCCTGCTGCCTGTCATTCTTTTTGGTATTGGGGATATAAATATAGACCTGAAACAGCCTTGGCCCTTGAGGAGCATGTATGCAGACAAGCAAAACCGAAATAAATTCAAAAAAAACTTATGAAGAGCTGGGGATGGGCACTGGGAAAGGTCTTGTGGAGGATTCAGTGTATCTGATTACTTCATTTCCATTTTGGTTTTCCATCTCACCCAGGCTGCAAATATAAACATTGGCCATTCATGGACCTTCCCAATATTGATCCTCAAGGAAGATTTAATTTGCTTCTGTCTTGGGATGTTTCTCTTCTTGGGCAGCTTGGTACATGGATTCAAGAGATAGGATGCCATGTTTGAGGGCCAGTGCCATGAGATCATGGAATAAATGAAGGGGAGAAAATTATTTTTAAAAAGCATGAAAAAGTTGGAAGAGGCTAGTTTATGGAGGATTTTAAATGTCAGTTGACTTTATATTTGATTTTAAAGGTAATGTGGAGCCAGTTGAATTTATTGAATTGGAGGGGGGATAGATTGGGAAATGCATTGTAGGTAGAGGGGATCACAGAGAGTGTTGAAGCAAGAAGACCAACTGAAAGGCAATTAACTAGAGTCCATATGGACGATGATAAGGGCTTTCAGTAGGTGGTGGCTATTGGGGTCTAGAGATGACATAAAATAGATGTTGGAAAGGAACTGATATCAAGACTTGGCAACAGATTGGCTATGTGTCGGTAAGAAGTCAAGACTCTTAGGATTCAGACCTCATGGTATCAAATTAGTTGGAGAGTATGGTTTCGGAGAGAAAGGCAGAAATCCCTTTTGGCCATGCTGAGTTCCAGATGTCTGTGGGACAGACAAGTAGCTCAAGATGTTCATTTGGCCGTTGGTAATGAGAGCCTAAAAGTCAAGAGAGAGTATGGAACTAAACAATTTGACGTGAGAGTCATCTGCCTGGAGATGAAGCCGATGGCCTCACCAAGTGGCACAGTGTAGAAGGAGAAGAGAAAAAGCTGCAGACAGAGTGTTGGGGGGTTTCTCATGGTTAATGGGTATGATTTGGAGGAGGATCCAGCAAAGGAGACAGAGAAGGAGAGGTCAGATATTTGGGAGGAGAGCCAGGAGAGAGGTGATTTGAGTTTCCAAAAGGAGTTTCCAAAAGAGAAGGATGAGCAAAAATATCAAAGGCTGTGAGAAGGTCAAGAAGAATGAAATGTAAGGAAAGGCCGTTAGATGGGGCAATGAAGAAATCGTCAGTAAGTCTGAAGACAGAAGTTTTGATTAAATCAGCCTGTCCTGACACTGCCACTTAATAGCTGACTTGGCAGATCCTTTAACCTCTGTTTTCTAATATTTAAAATACAGAAGTTAGATTGCAGGTGTCCTACAGGAGACCCCAATATGTGCCCGGAACCAAATTAAAATGAAATTGGGATAGAGTTATGGAAAGAAATAAAAATATAATGAGACACAGGTAACATCACATTTGAAAGTTAAGCTAATATACACCGTAGGGACCCTTCTGTGGGGGTGAATGGCCTCCCTTGCTAACTGAGTTTGACATGCCTGAATTAAGTGACCTCAAAGGTCCCAAGGACCCTTCTCTCAATCAGTGACACTGCACACGAGCAAAGCAATAGGAAATATGCACAAAATTACAGAAAAGAATTTTGAAAGGGAGCAAGCGCTCTGAAGTGGAGGGCTCAGGAAGGATCTGCTGAGGGAGCAAGCTTCTGGACAGTGCTGAAGGAAGGCCCATTGATAGGAGCACGGCACCCTGGGGCCAGAAGTTGCAAGCTGACCCTGCACAGAACACCTTGAGGCATCCACCCACCCGATACGGCATCTCGGCAGACCGAGCTCTCGGCTCATCCTTTCCGCCATCTGAGGGGCTGCTTTGGGGGCTCGAGGGTCTCCTGCCTTTGTGTGAGACAGGAAGTCAAGGTGAGTGAGGGAGCACATCCCGCCAGGTTCTTGGGTCCCTCGCCTCATCTTCATAATCCCCCCCGACTTTCTCCTGGTATTGATCGCCCGTGTCACAGGCCCTGGCAGACCAAGGCAGGGGGCTGAAAACCTTTGCAAGAAGCCGGGGCTGATGCGCCTGCTCCGAGCGCCAAGAAGAAAAGCCTGCTGTGAAAACAATCAGTGCATTTGCTTTAGATCTAAGTGATTTCAACTAGGTCGATGCTTCATGCTGATGTGTTGAAAACATTTAAAAAATTTCTCTGAGTTGGGTTTCCACTGGAACATTGGGCCATGTGGCCGCTGAGCCCGAGCCGCCATTTCTGCCTAATGCAGCTGACCCTTGTTTCCAAAAGCAGGGGGAAAACTGGGCCTTTTGTCTGGATGGGTCACCTTGTAAATATGGGGAGGGGGCTGTGGGAGCTGCCCGCTAGACTTCCCCGTCCCACCTGCTGAGGCAAAGGGAAAGGAGGAGGGCACGGGAGGGCAGCCGGGGGCAAGGAGGGCATGGCGAGCTCCCCTCCCGAGGCAGACTTAGCATCTTTAGAACCCAGCCAGAAGGGCTGCCTTTTCTGAAGGATCCATCCCACCTTCGTGATACCTGTTTACACGCTGAAATAATTAGTCCAGCTCGCCGCTGGACTCAGGAAGCAAATGAAGCACTGAGGGGAAAAAATAGCGATTCTTCCCCCAAATGAATATTTACTCAGACGCTGGCAGGGACACAGGTCTTCATTTAATTACAGGAGGTTGGATGACAATCAATTTCCAAACTGGAAGGTAAGTTCCTGTTATAATTAAATGAACATCTAGCCGGAGTTTGAGGCTGGATTGGGAGGGGAACTGTCAGGAGGTCACTGACTTGCAAGAAGACATCTCAAGATCATAGATGGAAGGGACCATCTATCCCAGCCCATTTTTACAGATAAGGAAACTGAGGCCCAGAGAGATGAAATAGCCTACCTAGGGCCCCGGAGTAGCAAGCATCCAAGGCACCCCGGCTAAGCAGTCAATGATGAAGCTCAACTCTGTCTCAGTGCTGTTTCATTCCCACGAAGACATGGTTGTATCAAAGGAGCAAACTCCTTTCTGGGATGCTGCCATTTAAATACGGGAGGCTTTCTGCTAGGAATGAACCAACTCTCTCGGGCGGTCTTTCCCTTTTTGTTTCCTGCTGTCATAATGAATGGTTCAGGAGGAAAGGGCAAAATATGGATCTCCTCTGGATTCTTGGTTAATTTTTGGCTCTTGTTTTAGGATGTCTACTGATAGGAAATTTGAACAAAGCCATTGTTTCTCATGAGAACAGAAGGGGGGAATTGTTTTAATCTCCTCAGCGGGAGGAGAGGGATTCCTTCCACCCAGAACAGCAGCATTCAACGTCTGGCACCTTCCCAGCTTGCTTCCACCTCAGGTGCACTTTGCCTCTGCAGGTGATGGTTTTTGTGTTTTTCCTCTTTCTGAGCATAAACAGACAGTGAATCCATTGTGTCACGGCCCAAAACATGCACATTTCTGCTAGCAGTCCGCAAGCTGGACCAGTAGATGTTACGCTGTTCTAAACCAGTAAACTGCCCCTGTACCAGTGCCAAGTTTAGAGTGCATATATATATATATATATATATATATATGTAGAGAGAGAGAGAGAGAGAGAGACATATGTACACATAACAGGTATAGACACATGACCCATATGTACCTTTATGCACCTAAAGACTGTAAATCACTTTCTGTAGATTTTTAACAGCTAATCTTCCCTTATTTTTATCATGTCATAGTTTTCATTAGAAGTCTTGGCCATGGGCATCTTGCTAAGAGATACTGGTATATTGGGTGTATTTTTTAAATTTGTTTTTGAGAACAGAATGAAATGCTCTCACTGTTTTCACCAAACTTTATGTGCACAGTGATCACCAGTGTCCATGTGGAAAAGCTGTATGGTTTACTGGATAGAGTTGTGCTTTGGGTTAAGAATCCCTAGATTCAAGTCCCACATCTGATAATTACTGACTGTGTTAACCTTGCAATGCTCTAGTCGACTCTCTAAACTAAATAATTGCTCATTAGTATCAAGGATTTTCAAATTGGGAATTCCCTATACTGATGAATCATCTTTTCTAGCCACCCAATGTCCACATGAGACATGTGGGAGGGGTCTCTCAATTAAATATACTACTTTGAGATTTCTGAGGCTCCTGCGCCATTCTACTCCAGATTATTACATGGACTACTGTATATGTGTGCTATATTGGATGAAATGGACTTCATCTGGCTTGGGTCTCCCAAGCCATCATAATATAAACTCATCATCATAATAAATATAATATAAATAACAATATAAAAATAATATAATAAATAAAAATAATATAAATCATCATAATATAAACTCAGTTTGTACTTGGCCAGGAGGTCAATGAGGAATATGCATTTTGACAGTATCATTTAATCAGAGCTAAAGCAATAAAAGAATGGTGAAATACACCAACACACACACACACACACACACACACACGCGCTTATGTGTGGGAGATTCATGGCAGATAGTCCCTGTGTGAGCACACTGAAGGACAGGGGCAAGAGCCCTTCCAGCACTGCCTCAGTCTCCACCCCCCCTTGAAGCATCTCGGTCATAACAATAAGGATTCTGTTCAAATTCTTAGCAGCTGAAAACCAGCCAACTTTTGCTGTCCCCTTCCTGAACCAGACATCTCTATTATAATCATGTCCTCCACCAGCTTTCCCCCCTTCTTCCTCTCAGAAGTCTCCCTGCCCTAAGGAGAGCCTGGACTTGGGGACATTATTGTCCTGGTCCTGTCCCACAAGGAAAAAGAATCAAAGACCATGTTTTTGTCACTTTATGCCCGGGTCACTTTGAATAAGTTGTGTCACCCCCTGGATCTTGATTTCTTTATTTATCAGTTAAGAACATTGGACCCAGAGAGAGGGATATGAAATATGGACCACAACATCACATTTTCGTGCTCTCCATTGATGTTTGCTTGCATTGTGTTTCCTTTCTCTGATTTTCTTTTTTTTCTTGTATATAGGATTTTTCTTGCACAACTTGTCAACTATTATTACATTATTAACATGTAGTGGACTTCCTGCCATCTAGGGGAGGGGGGGGACTGGGGGTAAAATTTGTAATGGAGAGTTTTGTAAAGATCAATGCTGGGGAACTACCCATACATATGTATATATGTTATACAAATAAAAAGCTTTAAAAATTTAAAAAAAATAGAACATTGGACTAGATGGCCCCGAAGGTCCCTGCCAGTTTGAAATCTGGCATCTTTAAGGCCTAAAGCCTCATGGGAAATGTAGTCCTTATTTAACACTTGCCCTTGCTGGAGTACTAGTGACCTCCATTGCAGTGTTGCAGAAGGGCTGGGTGGTGGGTGTGAGAATAGAGCTTGCTTTGTAATTTCTATTCCATTTTGCCATTAGAGTATTAAGGTCCAGTCTGACTAATCTCATGACCTTAATGGTCCCTGTGTTATTCACGTTCTGTAGTCTAAAACAGTGGCCATTTGAGCAAGATCTCACCATCTCCTCACTCCCCACAACAGCATTCATCTAAAAACATTCAAAGAGCAGAGTAGCTGTGAGTCAACAAATTGGGGGAAATAATTCTCAAATGTCATCTTTCCAGCATCATTTCATTCGTTTTAAAAATGAACTCCTAGGGTGTGCTGGAGAAGTGCTATCCAGACTTTAAATGTGCTACCAAGAGCCCCATTTGTAAGGAATTTACGTACTTCATTTATGTCCTCGGGTTGTCAAGTTACTGCTTTTCTGGGGTCCCCTACCACCATCACCCAGAGCAATAGGCAAAATCTGTATGAGCCACACAAGGAAGAATGATAAGCTTATAATAAGCTTATTCGGGCTCGTGTGTAAAGCTCACGCTACTCTATAGCTTTTCCAGAAAATCAAATATGGATGTGGCAGAAATCTTCTTTCTAGTCAAAAGAAAACACTCATTACTGGATCATCAACTGTGTGTCTCTAGGGAAGGCCTTTATGCAGAGACATCAAAGTCCATGTTTAGCAATGAAATTTCAAGAAAAAAACTTAGTCCAACGATGGCAGTTTTGTGAATCTTTTTTAAAATAAATGTTTGTCCCTGCCAAGAGAAGTCATGTGAGACAGTGGAAGCACCAGACTATCCAAGTTTTTTAGTAAGTGGAAAAGTGAAATGTTCAGAAGAAAGATGCTATAAAAATCTAAGGGAATAGATCCAATGTGAGGTTGAAAGGAGGCTATGTAGCCGAAAGAACATTTAAAACAAATCTTGTATAATGAGACAATGCTTTAACTCAGTTCCATGAATATTGAAACATATAAAGTATTGTCATGGGTATTGGAGTTCCAGCAATAAAAATGGAATGGTTCCTGCTTTCAGTGAGCTTATGCTTTATTTATTTATTTATTTACATACTTACTTTTTTGTTATAAAAGCTTTTTATTTGAAAAAAACATATGTATGGGTAATTCTTCAACACTGACCTTTACAAAGCTTTCTGTTACAAATTTTCCCCTCCTAGTCCCCACTCCTCCCCTAGATGGCAGGAAGTCCACTACATGTTAATTATTTTAAGAGCTTATGCTTTAGCAAGGGAAATATCATAGATATATGAAAATACAGAATTATTAAGGGGGGATAGATAGGAGTCTGGACTTGTAATCTCATTGGTACAAGAAGTTTCCTCCATTAATATAGATCAGCATCTTCTCTGCCTTTTATAGGTTTAGAGAATTTCCCAGAGCCTCACAGCCAGAGCCAGTACTTGGGCTAAGGTCTTCCTGGCTCATCATCTACTCGGCCGTGTTGTTCTTCATTTAGAATAATTTAAAAAATAAATATAAGATAGTGTAAGGAGGGAAGACACTAGCAATTGAAGAAATCACAAAAGGTTTGAGCTGAGTTTTGAAATAAGTTCAACAGAGGAGAGGTGAAAAGGGAATGTGTTCCAGGCAAAGTGAATAGTTAGGGCAAAACTTACAGACATCTGCTAACTAACATTTCCACAACACTTGGATAATCCAGAGATCTGTAATTTTGTAGGTACATATGTTCTCTCTACCAATACAGACAGCATTCATCATCCCTCACCCAACCTGATAAGAATCCTCTGGACTTAGGTGGGCTAACCTTGGAAAGCAGGCACACAATCCATCACTGGACCCATGGTCAAAGTCTGTCCAATATGAGAAGTAGGACCTGACACATTGTGTTCTGCAGGAGTGGCCTTCAAGGATCAGGGTCATCTCCATACCATGCAAAGGCATTTTTTAAAAAAGAGGAAGTTTTATTTTTTTATTTTAAAAAATGTTTTATTCATACCATTGCTTTTTAGAAATTGTTTTGTTTTTTCTCTTGATTTTATCTCATCTTCATTTCTCAATTTATTACTCCTCCCTCCCACAGTCAGCTAGAAATCCCTTGTAAAAAATAATTTCAAAAAGAAAGAAAAGCAATTCAACAAAACTAATCAATCTACCAGTTATGACAATCAAAGGATATGAACAGTTTAGTGACTCTTTTTATTATTATTCCAAATTATTTTATAGGTTTGTTGAACAAATTCACAAGTCCACCAACAGCACATTAGTGTTCCTTTCTTTGTACAGCCCCTCCAGCATTGAATATTACTATCTTTTATAATGTTTGACCTTTTGTGGGGGGTGGGTAGAGAGGGGAGTCGCTATATGAATTAAGTGTTCTTTCATCCCCTCCCTTCAAGGTATAGGAAGTGAGCCTGGGCCATTGCTTCAAAATGGAAGCCAGGGCTGGATTATAAGGAATTATTTCAGAAGATTTCATATTTGGTAAAGATATTTCCAATGTTTTATTATTATTAATTCAATATTTCTAATGGAATTAGACTCTTCTTTCCAATGACTATTCAACAAATCTTTGAAGATGTCCAGTGAACATAAAACCATTATTTTTTGAAGGACCTCAATCAACTTTTGAATAGCTCTAATTTTTGACATGATTTTTTGAAAATCTTCTATAAATGCTCCCTATCCCTTGCAACAGAGCAAGTGGGTGCATATGTGTGTGCACACGTGTGTGTGTGTGTGTAGAAACAATCACCCTGATTTCTCCAGTCAACTCTCAGCCAACAGTGGAATGAGAATCATAGAACTGAAGCATTTTAGAACTGGGGGTGTCTTGGAGTCTTTTCATCATTATACAGGGGATGGAAACTGAGGTTTAAAGAAATGAAGGGACTTGCTCAAGATCACACAGGTAGTAAATGGTAAATCCAGGATCTCAAACCTACCAGAATTCCTTCCTCCAGATGCTTGCCTTTTCTTTGGATGCCATGCTTGGAAAATGGGTAGACCACTCTGGAAATGATTTGCTAGTTGAACTCCACATGCACCAGCTAGCCATGTTTTCCTCACTCCCATTACCTATCTGCTCCAGATGATGCCACAGAGACAACTGAATCAATAGCCCTCCCCAGCTCTTCTTGAGCCAATTTTCTTGTTCTCATAGACATTTTTTAAAAGACCAAGGATCTTTTGCTTAGTTCTCTTTTCTCTACTTTCTCTGAAGAAAGCAAAACAGGAGGTCACCAGGAGAGAAACTGAAGAGTAGTCTCTCTTGTAACAGAGAGCAGAATGACCTGGTGGGAATATACAGGCTAAGAGCAGCTTCTTCTCCCAGCTTCTCTATTTAAGAAACCCAGGTTCCCTGAGCGGAAGAGTCTGGGCATACAGCATAGCTCTATGTAAAGAAAGAAATCCCAAATTTCCAGTTTTATTCCACTGGTCATATAACATGATAATTTATTTCTTTCCTGGTTTTAAGGATTATATTCTCCTTCAAATTGTGCTTTAAAAATCTAACACTTGTTGAGAAGTGTTTGCCAGCAGAAAGATCAACCATAACTCATCAACGTGGCCAATCTTGTCTATGTGCCAGGTTCTAAATCCCATTGTGTCTAGAACCTAGAAAGCCCTTTCTTTTACTGCTGGTCAAATTCTACACATCCTCAAAACCCATTTTTGGTCTCACTTCCTCCTTGAACAGTGGTTTTTGTTGAGGTAAAATGATGTATACCAAAGACCTTGGTTCAAGCTCTATATTTCTATCTTATTGTGTAGTCTTGACCAGGTAACTTGGACTTCTTTATCTGTAAAATCAGAGAGTTGAGCCAAATGATCTTCCAAGTCTCTCCCATCTCTGTGTCCTGGTGGTATCTCTTTAAGGGCTGAATCTGTACAGAGCAACCAACCATTTGGGAAGGTTGCACCTTAACTAGACATCTATTGCTCCTTGCTAGTTACTTGCATTTTTATCAGAGTTATGATGGTGTTTTCTCTCCTGCTATCTGGCCCTTCTCATGGCTAGCATGTGGCCCTTCTTCCTTCAGATCTTACAGCAGTTAACAAGGGAAATAAATATTTAATTATAGTCTTTTATATTCTTTCATTTGATCATAGAGTTGATTCCAATTCTATGAAACAGGTGCTATTATTATCCTCCTTGTACAGAGGAAGAAACTGAGGATGAGTGAGTTGCTTAAATAAGTTACATGGGTGATTTGAGGTAGGATTTGAACTCAGTACTTTTCAACTTCAAGCCTGATGCTTTATCAACTATCCAGTGTACCACATAGGTGTCTTTTTAAAAGCCCATTACAATCCTTAACATGCCACATGTCTCCCTCTTGTGATTACTTTGTATTATTTTGTGTATTGTATCTTTTTTTTCCTCTCCCAACTCCATTCTAGAAATGGCTACTATATATGTATATACATACATACATATTCATATATATGTATGTATATATACATATACATATATATATATACACACACACATATATATAACTATTCCATACATACTTCTTTTTATAGTTATTTCTCTGAATACAGATAGTGTTTTTCTTCATATTACTTTCATAATTAATTTGGATATTTATAATAGACAAAATAACTTATTTGCTCAAAGCCATTCTTAAAACAACATTGCTGTTACCGCATACAATGTTCTCTTGGTTCAGCTCATTTTGCTCTTCCTCATTTTGTGCAAGTCTTTCCATGTTTTTCTAAAATCATTGAACTCATCATTTCTTATGACAAGCACAAATCTGGTGAGGAACAAAAATATTTTCAGGATAGCATGCCTGGGGATTAGGGAAAGAAGAAAGAAGTCCCTGAAATTGAGCCCCTAGACTGAATTCAGAAAACAACAATAAAAAGGATCTCAGATTTAGGGATCAAATTACTCAAAACTTGGGATTAAAACTCGATAGCAATACTGAAGTGTTAACATAAGACAAATTAAGAATAAAAGTGAGTAAACAAAGAAAAAGAATTCAACCATTTATAGATACTTTGTGGTAAAAGAGGATCTGGGTTCATATTCAGAGGAAGATAGTGAAGTTAAAAAAAGTCACTCCTTCCCTAAAGAGTAATGTCAAATGGTCACAGACCCAAAAATAACTCTTGGAAGAATTTTAAAAGAAACTCAAAGATCTAAAAAGATTATGAAAAGAAAATTAGCCAACTAGAAAAAGATAAACAAAATCTTAAGGAAAAAAATAACTCCTTGAAAACTAGAATTAGCCAAGTGGAATCAAATGATATTATAAGAAGCCATGATATAATACAATTAGAAAAAAATAGAAGACATTCTGAAACATCTCATTAGAAAAACAACTCATCCAGAGCACAGATCAAGGAGACACAATATAAGAATCATTGGGCAACCTGAAAGGTATGATCAAACAAAGAATCCTGCTGCAATATTACAAGACATTATTAGGGAAATTTCCCTGAAATTGTAGAAAAAGCAGGTAAAGTAGAAATAGAAAGAATCCATTGACCATCACTTGAAAGAAAGGAAGAAAAGGAAGTTTTTCTTCCTAGGAAGAAAACTTATAGGAATATCTGCCATAGCCATTCTTGAAAGTCACATCAAGCCCTACAAACATGTCAGCTATTGTCTTTATTAGTCTCTCTACAATGTATGTATATGCACCTACACATACTGATGCTGACATCAAGATAAAAATTCTAAGCATAATCTGAAGCTTAATATGGAAAAAGAATAAACAATACCCATTAGCACACATTTTGTGAAATAATCATAGTACATGTAACTTGATAGTATCTGCAGAAGGTTGCCTTTCTTTTTGAAAAGGCTCTATCCCAGTATATCCCTTTTGCCATCTCCAGTGAAGCACCAATTATGAAAAATTAACCAAGAAGTGAAAATGGGCATCTTTTGTAACTCTCAAATCCAGTTACATTTGGCATAATTTAAGGAATAGACAAAATATCAATCCATCTAATATGGTGTGAGGTTTTAAAAGAAATCAATTCCATTTGATCAATTCAGCACGTACTATTAAGCATTTGCTGTATGCCATGTCTTTTTAAATAACAACCTCTCACTTCTGTTTTTATAGTCTTACCCAGACACTCTCGGGAGGAGCTGTCCAATGTATTGGAAATTTTTCTTGAGAATTCTTGACATTATGAGGATACCAGTAGAGCAGGGGGTCTTTCCTTTGATCCTCTCACTCATGACCCAGCTGGCCCATTTCCTTTAGAAGGTAAACCTCTCTCTAATGACCTCCTATAAATGTGAATTATTCTTATTTAAAAAGACATCTGGATCATATTGTATTTGCATTCTACATTCTGAAATAAGCACCCTCACCACCAAACTCATTTTGACAATTTTATTACTCTAGCCACCAGTACTGCATCATCATGATTTGCTTTGCCAATGTTTCTACTAACCATTTCTCCATCACCACTATTTCTGCTACTCTCACTATTACTACTACCTCTGCATTAGGTTATTGTCAGGACAAGACCATTTAAACCTTCAAGTGCTCAACAGGAATGATTGTTGCTTTCCTGGAGCCTATTTTTCTTCATCACCTAACTATCTGCAGCATAATGTATTTTTTGGCCACAGCATCTCTCCAAAGCCATCTGCTGGGTTATGGAGTAGTTCTGTTCGACATTGGTCCAGGGAACATATACACAGAGAAAGTCACAGATCCTTTAAATGTTAACTTAGTCTTTCTCCTCTAAAGTGAAAGATTTTCTTCAGATCAAAGGAAAAAAAATAAGTAGGATTTAATTTAGAAAGCATACTTTTTATATGTATATAACATTGCATCTATTTTCAAATTAAAAACAACTATGTGAATAACAAATTCTCTGCTATGAAGGGAAGAAGAGAAATTTATGAAAATCATGCACAGAGTGCCATTTATTTCAGCTCACATCAATGGCAGCTACTGAGTATGTTCCCAGTGCTTAGCACATTCTCTGGCAAGTCTGATTCTTCATGATCCCATTTGGGGTTTTCTTGGCAAAGGTACTGGAGAGGTTTGCCATTTCCTTCTCTAGCTCACTTTACAAATGAAAAACTAAGGCAAATAAGGTTAAGTGACACAACTAGGAAGTGTCTGAGGTCTTTTGGTCTCTAGGCCCGATGTTCTGTGCACTATGGTGTCATCTGGCCACCCTCAAGTACATAGTAGACATTTAATACATTTTGACTGATTGTGTGAGTAGTTTACTCTGTAATTGTTCTATGTAGTGCCAGACCTATCACACTATAATGTGACCCATATTATTTGTTTACTCCTTTTTCCCAAGCAGCTAGATCTTATAGATATTGGCTTCCAATGAAGGGTTCACTTTTCCATGTTTTCCCCATTCTATAATAAATTCCTACTTTTTATTTCCTTAAAGGCTCAGCTCATGTATCACTTCCTCCAGGAAGCCATTCCAGATCTCCTTGCAGCTGTTGGGGCCTTCTTCTAACAAATTACTGTATTCATCTTATATCTATCTTGAATACTCCTGTAGATCTGCATATTGTCTCCTATGGTAGAATATAAGCTCATTGAGGGCAGGAAGTATTTTATATTGGTCTTTTCATTCTCAACCCTAGCCTAGATAGTGAATGTTTAATGAATGCTTTTTTTCTGATTGTTCTTTGCTGGATTTTCTGTATATGTCATGTTCACCAAACATGGGTCCCTCTGGCTTTCAGGTCAAATTCTGAATCACCTTTTCTTTTTGTCTATACTCTCTCATCCCATGATCTCCTCAGTTCTCTTAAGATCAAGTACTTCTAGACAGATGATTCTTAGAACAATACATTTAAAGTTGGATGTCCTGTAGACGTCTCAAACTCCACATGTCCAAAATTGAACCTGTTATCTTTTCCCCAAAACTTCCATTCTTCCAAACTTCCCATTACTGTTGAGGGCACCACAGTCAGCTAATCTTAAAACCAGGAGTTTTCTTCCACTCCGCTCTTTCCCACAGCCCACCTGTCCAGTCGGTGGCCAAATTTTGTCATTTCTTTCTCTGCAACATCTCTTATATATTTCCTTCTCTCCACTCCCATCCCTACTGCTTAGTCTAGACTGTCACCTTTTCATTTTTGGGTCTTTCTAATTTCTAATTGATCTGTCCACCTCAAATCTCTGCCATTCCAATAAACCCTGGGGTCAGCTGCCAACTTTGGAGTCAGTTCAACTGTCACCTTTATCAGTAAACATTTCCTACCTTTCTCAGTTGCTACTACCTTCTCCCACTTATGTGGCTCCATTTTGACAGCTAGTTGCTACCTCAGTAGATAGAACTCTAAACCTAGAGTCAGGAAAACGTGAGTTCAAATTCAGCCTCAGCCTCTCCTATCCAGACACTTATCCAGATCACGCTTTGATCCTGGGCAAATCATTTCACCTCTGTCTCAGTTTCCTCAACTGTAAAGTAATATCATAATAGAAGTTTTATGATAATAGTAGGTTTTTGTGAGGATCAAGTGATACAAAGTGCCTAGCACATGGGAGGCCTTTACTAAATGCTCCCTTTTTCTGTATGTATTTTACATGTGCCCTGTTAGGTAAACAGTGGCTCCCTCCTTAGAAGATAATGGGATTTTTTTATTTCTTCTCTGTTATCTCCTTACTTTATGCAAAGTCTGCCACATGGTAGGTGATTATTGATTGAAATACAAAGACATTGATATACAAAGCTGCTCTGCTGAGACGTGACTTTTTTTTTTAGTTAAGATAATAGTAGACCTATGATAGTCAACATTTTCCTGGATCCTTGCTAGATTATCCACATCGTCCAGCAATGGCAGGGTTGGTGATTATGCTTAGCTTTTTGGTAGCAATTTAAGGTTTACACAGTGCTTTACATAGGTGATCTCATTTGATCCTCACCCCAACTTTGTGTGGTGGGTGCTGCTGATGTCCATCTCCATTTTATAGATAAAGAAACTAAGATTGAGGGGCAGCTGGGATCCTGAGCCACCTGGGTTTTTTGCCAAGAAGCCAGTGGCCAGAAAGGCCCATGGAAGGGGAGTGATTTGAGAACGCATCTTGCCCCTTTCCTCTCCTCTTCCCAAGCATAGTTATGCATGTAGATGGGAGGAATATGGGATCATTAAATGCCCCAGTGGAGAGAGCACTAGCCCTGAAGTCAGGAGGACCTGAGTTCAAATTTAGTCTCAGTCACTAAATACTTCCTGGTTGTGTGACCCTGGGCAAGTCACTTAACCCCAACTGCCTCAGCGAAGGAAAGAAAGAAAGAAAGAAAGAAAGGAAGGAAGGAAGGAAGGAAGGAAGGAAGGAAGGAAGGAAGGAAG
>JAJPUD010000585.1:132402-186570 GCA_023553655.1 Myrmecobius fasciatus
CTTATCTGGAAAATGGGGATAATAACACATAAAGTCCCAAACTCAGAGATTCAAATGCAACCACGTCTACAAAGCCCTTTATAAATATGAAAAGACCATAGAAATGTCAGTGATGTTTTTCTCGTGGGATTATCATGAGGAAGTACTTTCCAAAGGCATCATAGAAATGGAAGCTCTCATTATTACAACATCCAGAAATGGTTCTTTGCATCCAGTCATTTTTTCTCTAGTTTTTTTCCTCATCTGGAGAACAAGCATTGATCCATCTTTCCTCTTGGAAGCTGGTCCCTGGAAGGCAAAAGTTAAATATGTTCAAAGGAAATACAGAGTGGAGATTTAAGAACTTGTTTTTTTTTCCTTAAGCATTTGGGACCTTTATTACTATTATTTACAGAAAACAGAAGATTTATTTGCCAATAGCAAATATTTAGACAGTACTTTAAATTATGCAAAGCACTTTTGCGTGTTTTATCTTATTTGATCCTTACTACATCTTTGTGAGGTCAGTGCTGTGATTATCCCCACTTTACAGATGAGGAAACTGAGGCACACAGAATCACCCAGGATTATGTCAGTTTCCTAGCAAGTGGCTGTAGATAGATTTGCAATGAGGTCTTCCAGATACCAGGTCCAGTTTTCTAACCATTGAGTCACCTAGACCTCTCAGATAAAATGGAATTAAACCTCGGGGGTTCAAGTTAAGATAAAAGAAAAAAGTTCATGATAGCATCTGAAAACATATTGAAGTATATTTCCTCCCCTTTTTTTCTTGAGGATTTATGTGTGTGATCATGTTTTTTTCACATGACTCATATGAAAATGTTATATATGACTATACCTTTATAACCTATTTTGAATTACTTGCCTTCTCAATGAGGAGTGTGGATAGATTGAAGGGAGAGAATTTGAAACTTAAAGGTTTTTTTTTAATTTTTTTTTGGCTGAGGCAATTGGGGTTAAGTGACTTAAGTCACACAGCCAGGAAGTGTTGTGTCTGAGGCCAAATTTGAACTCAGGTCCTCCTGACTTCAGAGCTAGTGCTCTATCCACTGTACCACCTAGCTGCCCCAAAACTCAAAATTTTAAAAGCAAATGATAAGAATTGTTTTTGTATGTAATGAGGGGAAAATAAATTGATTTTTTATGGAGAAAAAAGAAAAAAAGTTCAACAACAACAAAACAATAAGCTGGCAAAAAAATTGTGGAGTTTACAACCTTCAAGCAACTAGAAGCTTAGCAAAAATCTCTTCCTAACTTGGATGCTTCTTCAATTTCCTGTCTCCTTCAAACAATATTTATTTTTCCTCCAAAAGATGAAAGTAAATGCTTTACATAAACCTTAGGAGACACAGTGTACACTTAGTCTTTATTGACTGCATTGGTTTGGAACCATGTCAGAGAAGGACTCTTGACACAAGTGTCTCCCTCTTGATTTTGTAATAATCAAGTATATTCCAAGCACATAAGTGTGTCAACAACATGTTTGCTGTAGAATTCATTAAGCAGACGATTATAATGAGAATACTTGGTTGTCTTGACCAAATAATTGTTTGTATTATCTGATGTCTATTTATCATGAACTATTTATTAACCATGTAATAACCACTTTAAAGTGTGAAATCAACGTGTACTCTTATAATAGCACATATACTGTCAACTCTCATTTATAGTAGCTAAAAGCTAATTGGTTAAGTTCCCTTTAAAAGAGGAATATACTCCAGGTTACAGAAACCTATCTGAAAGCAAGTTATTCTGGGTGTAAATTGCTAATTCTGATTGGGGAAGAATGAAGTGGTGCTGCAGTGGGGGTCAAGTTTATCAACAAACAAAGCAGAACAAGGAAAGCCCTCGCTGGTAATGACCTTAGACTTGAAACGATGAGAGTCTGATTTTCTGGAACCCAGAAGGAACCTCCTGAATTCTCACCAGAGGCTAGATGAGGCAGTCTCTAGTCCCCAGCCATCACTGCCCAAAGCTGCAGGGTCCATCTAACTTCCCACGTCCTTTACTCTCAGGATTCCTTTTCCAACATTGTTTTCCACTCTCCTGAAAGTGGTAAGATTGTTGGGAATACTAAGAATGAGATGATGGCCAGAGAAAACAGATATTCTCTGTTGTATATCTCAGGGAATTTAGGTGAATTGAAGTAGGGGCTTTCCCCCTCTCTCTTAAGTAAATTGAGTAAAGTAACTGAGTGCATATATCGATTGGAGTAAATAAAAGCAATTTGATTGACCAAATCATTGAGTGCCTTGTTTTTCCTTGGAGGATTTGTGCTTAGTTTTGGCCATGCTTTTTCACTTAATGCCTTGGGTACTTGTACTCAAGAAGTCAATAAAAAAAAATTCTTACATAATCTCAACTCCAGAAGAAAGGATGTTGATCAGTGATGGTCAGAATTGTGATCTGGGAATATGCAATGTACAGAGTGGGTATTTTTTTTCATCACCAAAAGGAGACTGAGTTCTGGTCAGCAGAGTTTTGCTGAATATGAGCTGTTTAGGAGTGATAACCCTTACAATATTTACCAGAATAATAAGGGAAGCATGCTATTTATAAGAAGTAAACAGTTCTAGGTGGGTGGAATTGATACATGAGAATATATTTGATTTCCTGACTTCGTCGATATCACCCCGTCATCTCTATTCAAAACAGATTGCATCTTCATCATGAATTTATTTTGTATGGACTTAGATGTGTAAAAGTATAGATATTTTTGCATGTACTTAGATGGCTAAATGTGGTCCTCTCCATTAGAGTGTAAGCCCTTTGAATGCTTGGAATGCTTTGCTCTCTTTTTTGAATTTCCAGCTACTAACCCACTCCCTGGTACATAGTAGGTGCTTAATAAGTGCTTGTTAATTATTTAACTGATTAATGCCTTCTTTCCAAAACTTATCAAGGAATTACAGAACTTCAGAGATGAAAAGTGGACTTTCAGTCTATCCTTTACCCCATTCTAGACCCCCCAACATTACAATGTACCCAATGAAGGTTGATATCCTCTTATAATTTATTTAAAAAAATAAAATTAAACCTTCTTAACCCTAGAATCAAAAGGATAAACTCAATGATTTGCTCCTCTGTAGCTTTAGCAAAATCTCTAATATTTAGACAGAAAATTGTTGTTTGATTTAGTTTATATCTATATCAATTTTCTAATTCCTGGCTTCTTTGTAGTTGATGCAAAATTTGGGTTACTAAAAAAGTTTTGGTAAGGTAACAGTAAAATATGCTGCAGTGTATGTTCACTGGCAGCTACCTAGAGGGAAAGTTGGGGAAAAGCAGACCTTTTCTTAGAACTTTCCTCAGTTTTTGAGCAGATGAGTTCAACTGATATTGTCATCCTGAGTCTTCCTCTTTGAAGACTTTAGAGTTGCTGGCACTCCTCAATCTTAGCCATAGGTCAGTCCTACTCTTTTTCTCCTTTCTCTCCTCAGCCCTATGCTGCAGATTCTTTCTCCATGAAACCTTGATATCTCTCTTCCTTGCTCTCCATTCTTAAGCCCTTGAAATCTCCCTGCTTTTATTCCCTACAGGGCATTATGAAGTCCTTACCCAATCAGAATAGACTTCCTGTCAATGTCACCAAATTCATGCCATGGCTGTCAAGAATTTTATTGTAGTGGCTCTTAGAAGATAAAAATAGTTACTAAACTTTTTGTGTTATAGACCCCTCAGACAGTCTGGTTAAGTCTATGGGAGTTCTCAGAAAAAAAAAAGTTTTTTAAATGTATAAAAATAAAATGCATGGGATTACAAAGGAAATAAATTCCACTGAAATATAGTTACCAAAGAGTTTTTAAAAGTAGCTTACAGACCCCAGGACATTTTCTCATCTAACAAACATTAGGACTATGTTGAGGTATATTCTCACCTAACAAATATTCCAGGGATAAATGGGAATGGAGTGGCTAATATCCTACTCTTAGACTCTGCCACTAGTTTTAAGATTTGTTGTCTTCAGCAAATCTAATGGTATATGTTTGACAAATTTCATAATCCCCAATCTGAAAATCTCTTTTATGAACTGTGGTAGTTTTGCAGTTCCTTTTGGAAAGCTTTACTTTATACATTGTACTAGTGAGCCTTGGGGAAAGTTTATGCATCAGTTTATTATCAAATCTAGTAATTACATCCTTCCAAATACATGATGAATCTATTTAACAAAGAAATGCTATTTTACAAAATTTAAATAGGTTGCTTGTCTTTTTCTGTGTTGTAAAAGCCTTCCCTTGACAATATCTCCTCCAAAAAAAAAAGAAAAAGAATATTAATTCTTGCTTCTTGGAGAAAGTACCTCAGTCCCTTTGAGAGTTCCCTGAAGAGTCATCCCACAGTAATTAGGGGACCTGAGCTTGACCGGAAGTCACCTCCCTTCACTCTTCAGAATGTAAGAAGAATAAATATGAGTATGACCATCAGCAGACTTAGTAAATAACTAACTCAAATCTCACTTGTTTTTCTGCCTCAGTTTCTCAGTCTATTAGTTGAACTCGTTCTCCACTCTTAGAAAAGGCATAAGAAAGAATTGTGGTTGATTCAGAAGTATCAAAGACAAAAATAACTGTAAACAACTTGGAGTTCTTTGGACAAAAATGATACATAAATACAAAGAAATTTTATCCTGCAGATTCAGGGCCTGGATTTAAGCCAGATGGAATTCACCTAAGATTTGTTGGACAATCATATCAGAATATTGACTCAAGTCCAGATATATTGGTCTTGGTGCATGCCCTTCTTTACTGGTTTGCAGTTTATTGTTTCCACAATCCCATTATTCTCTATCTGATTTCCTCAATATTTTCTCACTATTTTACTGTGGTCAAAAGTTCTCTTTAACCATAGTAAACACAGAGGGTTATTCTTTCACTTCTTAAATACTAGAACCACATCTGCTTTCCCTAGTTTGAGAATGATCAGTGGGATCTCCATGATTTAAGATATAGACCAAAATATCAGAAATTTGAGTCTTGAAGGAACTTCAGAAGTAGTAGACCTTAGGATCAAAGGTGAAGATCTAAAAGGAATCTTGGGATTATCTAGTCAAATTCATTCATTTTACATTCACGGGAATAAACTCAGAGAAGTTAGGTGACTGGCCCCATTCAGCTAGTCCTAAACCCTTATTATACAAATGAAGCAACTAATTCTGAAGAGGTCCAGTGACTTACTAGGATTCAGAAAGTCGAACCAGCAGAGAATGGATTCAGTTCTTAATCTAGTTCCAAAGCAAGGGCATTTTTCAGCTTTCCCATACTGATTCTCTGGTGGAGAGTTCAGCACTATTCTTTGGCAATTTCTTTAAAATCTGACATTTCTTTTAAACCATCCATTGATATTTCTGAATTGATTTTTTTCTGAAGTGATAGACATATCCTATCCCCCCTCCAATAGAATGAAAGTTCCTTGAAAGCAGAAACTATTTCATGGCTGTTTTTTTTTTATCTGCAATATAAATATATTGGTGTGCTCAGTGATGGAGTTGGCACATAGTAAGTCCTTGATGTTAATTACATTGAATTGAACACAGTGACAAATCCCCTTTAATGAATGTATCGGCCAACATGGAATATAGTGGACAAAGCATTAATCTTGGAATTTAAAAAAAGCTGTTCATCTCTACTTTCCATGAAAGAGTATGATTCTGGATTCAAAGAGTTGGGTTCAAATCCTGACTTTAATGATTACAATCTTCATGACTTTGGGCAAGTAACTTACCTGAGATTTAGTTTCTTCAACGGTAAAACAGCAGGTTATACTACATGACTTCTAAGTCATTTCACTTTTTTAACAAAAAAGTGCAACAAAAGCTACAGCAAATCCTATGTATAAATGTGTGAAGTAGCATCTTTGTGCCCTAGAGAATCAGCTGATGAGAAAAATGGCCAAGATGAACCTTTCTGGTGGAAGAACACATGGGTAGAAGGGGGGTTGAATAGGGAAGGAGGTAATCATCTGGAAAGTGGGAGAGTAGAGCCTGGAAGCTGGGCTGGACTCACCTCTGTGCAATGCTGGTTTCAAACCAGAGCCTGATTAAATGGCTTTAAATTCCCACACAAGCAGGTCACTGGAATCCAAGGCTTAAGCAGGTCCCTGAGAATTCCTTCCTCTGCTTTGTATCAAATAGCTGTGTTGACAAGCTTCTCATTATTTCCTTGATTCTGATGCCGATTCGCTTTTTTTTCTGGATAAAGAACAGTGGGTAGTTCTGTCACCATATGCTGACTTGGTTCCATTCTTCTTCCTTCCCATTTATTCATTTGTCCTTTCTCTCTGAGACCACTCCTGTTCCAACCTTAGTTGGAAGAACTTTGATCATTTCTTCTGGTGTCCTTTAGTTATTATTGACCCATTCCACTTCTTTTTTACCTTTCTCTCATATTTATCACCATATTTTGAATTAAAACATTTTTATTGAAAGATTTTCTTTTTATATTGCCTTCATTTCCAAATATGTCTCTCTCCTTTTCCTTACTCAGTGAATTTTTCCTAATGTGGTGAATTGTCACCAAAAAAAATTATAAAAATAGCTAATATTGCTATACTACTTTGGAGTTCATATATTTTATCTCATTTGATCCTCACAACAACTCTGGGAACGAGTTACTGTCATCTCCATTATAGAGGAACAAATTGAAGCTGAAAAAAGTTAAGGGACTTATCTAGAGTCACATAGCTAGTATGTAAAGTAGGATTTGAACTCAGGTTTATCCTAATTCTAAATGAAGTGCTTTATCCACTATATAAGCTACATCTCAAAAAAAAATGAATAGTACTTCAGCAAAACTAATCAACAGAAGAGCCAAATTTAATAGTACATGCAACATGCCATACCCATAATCCTCCACTTCTGCAAAGATAGGAAGGAGAGATGTTTTACCATCCTTTCTTCAGGTGCAAACTTGCTAGTTATAACTACACATTTTTGAGTTTCTAGCAAATCAACTTCTATCAGTTCTACCGTCTATAAGCTACACACACACACACACACACACACACACACACACACATGCACAGAAATGCACATTCTGTGTATCCTTATCAACAAATATGTCCTGGATAAATTAGGGGTTAAGGAGGAAGGAAAGACAGAGCAAGGAAGGAAGGGGGACAAATGGAAGGACAGAGATAGAGATAGAGACAGAGAGACAGAGACAGGAGCAGAGACAGAGAGAGAGACAGACAGAGACAGAAAAACAGAGGACACAGAGAGAGACAGAGAGAAATAGAGAGACAGAGACAGAGACAGGAACAGAGAGACAGAGACAGAAAAACAGAGAGGACAGAGAGAGAAGAGAGAAATAGAGAGAGACAGAGACAGAGATAGGGACAGAGAGACAGAAACAGAAACAGAAACACCCCTACTACTCACTTAGGCAAAGAATAAGGTTGATCCTCTCCATAGTGCTGGCATATTGCAGTAAT
The DNA here is from genome assembly GCA_023553655.1 of Myrmecobius fasciatus. NCBI lineage: Eukaryota > Metazoa > Chordata > Mammalia > Dasyuromorphia > Myrmecobiidae > Myrmecobius > Myrmecobius fasciatus. The sequence continues at coordinate 139,831 of JAJPUD010000585.1, forward strand.
AGGGCATCAAACAGGTAAAATTGCATGTGTGGTCAATGGCCATAAATAAAACTTTACTGATTTACAATGTTTAAAGTGAAGACATGATTTCAGGCTTATACAAGGTGTCACACTGGAATAATTGCACACCTACTTGATTCCATGGTCAGAAAAATGCCCTCACAGATTCTCCAGGTTATCCCATATATATTTCTATTGTGGAATGAGTGGGGGAGTAGATCTAATGAGCAGCTTCTCAATTTGAGTAGGTGGGCACACAGAGTTTCGAGAGAGGATCTGAGATCAAGTGAGTGTTGCTTTATTCACCTGAATCATTGGAAAAAACTTTCGGGTAGCTTGCTTGGGTTGCTTCAGCCCAACCCATTATTCTGTTAAGCAATGTCTTTGATATTTTCTTTTCTCTGGGTTTTTGTGACACTGATCTCTTACTGTTCTCCTCCTATCTGTCTGACTATTCCTTCTCAATCTCTGGCTGTATTTTCATCCATGTGATAGAATTAATTGTGAGTATTGTCCATGGCTCTGTCTTGAGCTCTATACTCTTTCCCTCTATATACTCGTTCAATGACTTCATCAGTTTCTCTAGGCTTTATTATCATCTCTATGCAGATGTCCAGCCCTGGTCTCTCTCCAGAGTTCCAGGTTGACATCATCCTCCAGCCTCCAAGCTCTGGCAGGTCTACACAATAAAATCCATAGGCTTGTAGGTTGGGATCCACTCAGTATTCTCTTTCTCCTGTTATTATCTCTTCCAGAGACTCCCTGCCTCTCTTATCACCCCGTCATTCTTTGGTAACAACTAACAAACCAGAATTCTTCCATTTTGTATAAAAAAAATGGAAATATAGAAAGTAAAGTCTCCATTGCGCAAGGAGACAGCATATTGTGCTATATCAGGGATCCAATAGATATCTGAGGAATAGAGAAAACTGGAAAATGGAGGAAAAAAGGGAAAAGGACAGGTATCCAGTTGGGGCCAGGTATGTCATATGAGTAGAAACTATGGCCAACAAAAAGTAAATTGTCCACCGTGGGAGGAGGCTGAGATAGCTTTGCAGTCCAGCCATTGAGGGATCTAACATGAAGGAGATAGAATGTGAATGATACAGTAACATAACAGGGGAAGACTAAAGTTACCAAAGATCTCAGGAGGAAGAAGATTCATTTAAAAACTCTGAGCACAAGCAGACAAATAAACTAAGAAGATAACCCATCACAAAAAGAAATGTGGACTCCAGCATATCTAAATAAATTCAAATGCTTTCAAATAAAAATTGCAAGACAGAGAAAAAAGAATCAGCAGCCATTGAGGCAGAGGATACTGTGGATTTCCAAAGGTTCAAGAGAGAAATAAGAATTATGAGAACAGAATTTATGGCTTGTACAAAAAAAAAACAACTGACAGAAAGAAGACTTGAGTGTAGCAAGAGTCCTATCAAAAATTGAAAGAATGAACAATTAATTAGAAATGTATGGAAAATGATGTCACAGTCTGTAAGAGAAGCAAAATATAATAATAATTTTTAAAATGGTTTCTATGCAAGCAAAACATATTGATTTCAAAGGCAGGTGAATAGAAAAAGCTTAAAGATTATAGATCTCCCAGAATGCAACAAGAAAAGTAAATACTAGAATAAAGTGATTTTTAAACTTTTTGGTCTCAGATCCCCTTTACATGTTAAAAATCATTGAGGAACTGTTAAAAAGATCTTGGGGAACATCAAGGGGCTGAAAAACACATTTTGAGAACTGCTGCAGCAATAAATGAACTAATAAAGAAAAACATTTAAATCTTCTGAACACAAAATAAAGTACCAGTTGAAAGAATCTATAGATCACCTCTAGATGAAAGTATTCTTAGCTACAAACTCCAGGACAATTACAGAATAGTTAAATTTAACCATTCCCATGACAAACAATATATTTTTGGAATAGTCCAGAGAAAGTCCTTCCAAAGAAAAGAAAGGAGAGGAAATTTAAATAACACAAGATTATTCAACACCCACTAAAAAGCACTGGAGGGAATGCAGTAATGTGCTTCAAAGAACAAAGAAGTTCAAGCTACAATCCAATTTGATGTACCCTACAAACTTCAGCATAATCATCAATGAAAAAAGATAGTTGTTCAATAAAAAGAAGCACTTGAAGCATTCCCACAAGAAAAGAAATGGAACAGACTATTTGCTTTGCAAATACCCATGACAATAGAAACACAAGAAAGGTAAACCAATAGAGAAGTCAAGGAAGACATAATGATGAAATAAATTACCCTCACCACCCCCACAAAAATGGGAGGGAAAAGGTAGAAAAGGAAAGATGTATATGCAACTAACCAAAAGAAAAAAATAGAGGGACCATGAAGGAGTTTCTATCTAAAAAGATAAACACAGACAAAAATGATGGTGGAACTTTAATGGAAGGACTGATGGTATAGGGACAGGCTTGAATTGTCATGGACTATACCACACAATTCCCCATTTACAGGTAAATAAATGTTGATTTTTAATAGGACTTAACTGCAGAGGAGATGTAAAAGAGAAGGAAAAAAAAGAGAAGAAAGTGGACTGTGCCTTATTCAAGTCAGTAAATGATAAAGAAAAAAATATACCTTCTGTAGACTTTCAGGGAAAAAGGGCCCACAGGAGAATGGATAAAGTGGCAAAGGAAGGGGTTGAAAAGAGGAAAGAGGAAAATTAGTGATGTAAGGGGGGGTCTCACTTTCCAATGAGGAAAGGATGACAAATGGGAGGAGGGCTTGAAGATGAGGGGAATAGCACCTAGAGGAACAGGATTGGCTTAAAGTAAATTAACCAAAAAAATCTAAAGACACAAAGTAATGTCAAATTCTCTTAAATAATCTAATATCACTATGGATTTTGTGTGTATCTGTTTATGTGTGTTCGTTCACTGTTGTAACTCTTATGAGCTCGTGGGACTAACATGACCCACTCTGTATGCTACAGTGTCACCTGCCAATTGTTGGGCTGCCCCTGAGCTACTTGAAGTATAGAAAGAAGGGTACATCAGCCACTGCATGATCATTGAGATGGAAATTAGATCTGCTCAGTGGCAAATCTCCTTTTCTTCCCTTCTTTCAGGAATATGGGCCAGAGACCAGAACTAAAGAAGTTGTGCAGCCTTGGGCATATTTCTAGTCAATGAAACTGTAATTATTATGTGATTTATAATCCTAAAACTCTTCCCTGCCAGTCTCTAAACTGCTGTTTATTCCAAGAAATAAGACTTGTTGCAATCTCAGGAGCCCTAGGCATCCCTTTCAAAAGTAGGGGGGGGCAGTGACTTCCTTCCCCTTGTCACTCAGTGGCCAGATCTTTCATGTGTTGGATGCATGGAATCATTCTCTCTCACAGGCACTGACTAAAAAGGAACCTACCAATCTTCATTGATGGAAGGAATTTCCACACTGGGAGTCTGCCTTATTGTTTACAGATCTTTCAGAAAGGAGGGTCTATTGAAGGAGGTTACTGATATTGAATTAAATTGGTGCAAATCTGATCATAATCATCAATGAAAATATAGATGTTTAATAAAAGAGAGCCACTTGAATCATTCCCACAAGAAAAGAAACTCAAAAGATTTTTTTTTGCTTTGCAAATACCCATGACAACAGAAATACAAGAAAGGTAAACCAAAACAGAAGCCAAGGAAAACAAATGATGAAATAAATTACACCCCCACCACCACCCCAAAAAAATGAAAGGGAAAAACTAGAAAAGGGAAGATGCATAAGCAACTAACCAAAAAATATATAAAAACCTCAGAAGGATCATAAAGGGTTTCCTTTCTAAAAAGATTCACAGAGACAAAAGTGATGTTGGAACTTTAATGAAAGGACTGATAGTAAAGGAGCAGGCTTGAATTGTCATGGACTATACCACACAATTCCCCATTTACAGGTGAATCAATGTTGATAATTCAATTAAATATTGAAGAATATTTAACGGAGAAATCAGAACCTTTATTTCTGATCCAGAGTAATTTGACTGGCCTTTATAGGATAAGATCCTAGTATTTCAATTTCTTAATACCTAGTGACTGTTCATTCAATCCTTCTTTTAGACAGACCTGATCAAGTCTGGCTTTTTCATATCCCTTCTGAAGAAACCTCACTTTTTTGCTCAGTCATAGAAAAGATTTCTAAGCTTACAAGTGAGAGAATCATTTACTTGTATACCCTCTTAAAAGTTAGTGTAGGCAGACTTTACAAGTTTGTCCATATTTACTGGTTTATGGAACCAGGAGAGTTCCTGGCACTCATGATGGTTTGGGATCTCCATCTCTGCTTATCCTAATATATGGCATTATTTAATCCCCTAAACCTCATTCCATGGGATTCAGAAGCCAGGCTCTTGGCTCTGTGATCGGGGTTGGCAGCAACACCTAGCCAGCCACCTATTTAATAAGTCAGACTCAGAAAACTGATGACAATGAGAATCAGTTTCTGATGAAAACAAAACCCAAGTTCTGCTTACTCACTGTTTCCCTGAGATGGGTCAGTTTGAGGCTTTTCCTCTCTTGGCCATAAAGGAAATAGGCCTTGAAAAGAATGGAGAGTGATGAATTTATTCTGATTCTATTTAAACAGATTCCTCTTGCTCTTTTTATTGTTGTTGTTTAGTCAATTAGTCATGTCCAACTCTTCATCACCTCCTCTGGGATTTTCTTGGTAAAGATACTAGAGTGGTTTGCCATTTTTTTCCAGCTCATCTTACAGATAAGGAAACTGAGTCAAACAGGCTTAAATGACTTGCTAGTCATGGCTAGTAAGTGTCTGAGACCAAATTTTAACTCAGGTCCTCCTGAATGCAGGGCTAGCTCTCTATCCACTAGGCCACTTTGACTTCTTTCATCTTAGTCATATATAAGTTAGAAATTTGGAAGTGCCAACTGTGACTGGAGTCCATGCTAATTTTGTCCTGGAAAGAAATCTTCAGTGGAAGGCTAAGATACTTTTGAATCAATGTACCATAGTTAGAGGCATCAAATGCATCTTTTTTGCTTTTCTTTTTTCAGGGTTGGAGGTGATGTGACAGCACCCTAGCTTCTGACATGGCAGGCACTATCTCATTAAGTTAGTCTGTGAATCCACTAATCTCAGAACCATATTGTCAATCCTGTCTCATGTCTGACAGTCAAACCTACTGTTATGACTATTAACCACATTTAATCCTCTAGCAGATCATGTAGACCAGTTGGGTAATTTTTTTTATTTTCCAATGCCTCTCCTTTTATGTTTGAGTGATTTTTTTTATGGAAATGGGTCATAGAAGTTACTTTGTCTATAGGAAGTACTTTGAATCTTTTCAGTGATATCTTGAGATGAGGGGAAAAAAGAGGGAGCAGAGATTTGGAGCTGAAAGGTACCTTAGAAAGAATCTAGTTTTATAACTACTTCATTTTATAGAGAGGGAAATTAGGGGTCCAAAAAGTAAAATGTCTTGCCAAAGGGAAAATGATGGTAAAATTTGAAGCCAGTTCCTTTTTCTCCAAGGGAAAAAACATTTTTTTCTCTATGCCAAGCTTTTTCTATCCTTTCATCTTCTATCTTTTAAAAAATTCATATTTTAGCCTATCCCACTTCATCTCCTTGATGGACAGCTCCTAACTCCCACTAAAAAGATACAGGGTGAAATAAAGCAGGTTTTGCACAAAAGTTGGGAAATAATTAACTCCCCAAGAATGGGTTGTAGAGATATTTCTCTTTGTATCTCCCTTACTGCTTAGCATTAGTGACTTATATGTAAGAGGTACTTGAGATGCTTTTGTTGAGTGAATGGATTGATTAATAGCAGAATCGAATATTTCTGAAGGAGAGATATTCAGGAGAATGTTATCTTGAGAACAGAACTGACTTATTTTTCTCATCTAGTCTATATCATTCTCTTAATAAAGGTTTTAACATTAACTTTTTCTATCCCAAAGCATTTTTTCTTTTGAACTTCCTTATTTTAGGGCCCCATCCATCCCCCAAAGTACCTAGATTCCCAAACTTGATTTATCCTTGAGTCCTCATGCTTACTCACCTCATACACTCAAGAAATTGCCAAAATTTAAAATTTCTTTCTCCATATAATTTGAATAATTTCTCTACTTTCCACTCACACAACCACCTTTCTAGTTTAGGTCCTCATCAGCTCTCATCTAGATTATTCAATCTCCTTCTATTAGGTTTTCCTTCCTTCAGTCTCTCCCATTTCAAGCCATCTTCTTCACAACTGCAAGGTGATTAATCCAGAGATTAAGTATGACTATGTCACCCTCCTTCTCTATAAAATCCATTGGCTCCCTATAATACCCAGGATCTAATTACCAAGTCCTTGGGTTGGCATTTAAGGCTCTTCAAAATCTGGTCCCTTCAACCTTTCCAGTCCCTCTACACTGTATTACCCTCTACTCACACTAGAATTAGATGGTGCTGGCATCCTTGTTTTCCCCTGAGCCACTCATTCCATCTCCTTATCTTGTAACTTTACATTGTCCATCCTCCATAACTGGAATGCTTCCCTCCTCACTGAGTTCTAATCTCATCTTCTGGAGAAGACCTTTCCAGGTGTGCCAGCTACTAGAATCTAAAATTATTTCCTTCTACTCACTCTGCAGATGATGAATCCCTATTGATTTCTATGTTGTTTCCCCTCATTAGCATGTGAACTCTCTGAGGTTAAGGATTGTTTTTGCCTTTGTTTCCTCAGTGCTTAACACAGTGCCATAAATATTGATTGATTGATTGCTTTATTGGCTGAATTGAATTGCATTGAAAATTTATTTATCCTACTTTCAGCAAATCTCGGGTCCAGTTGGAAGTTCAACACACACACACACAAACACCCACCCACCCACACCCACACACACCCACACACCCACACACCCACACAGAGAGTAAATTCTTGGTTTACCTGGTGCTCTCTCCACTACTCACTCTCTCTCTCTCTCTCTCTCTCTCTCTCTCTCTCTCTCTCTCTCTCTGTGTGTCTCTCTGTCTCTGTTTCTGTCTCTCTCACACTCACTCTCTCTTTTTTTCAGTTTTCTTTCAGAGATCTATTACTAATCAAAGGCTAAATCACTGAAATAGAGCTGAAAGAGATCCCAGAGATCATCAAATCCATTCTCATTGTTTTAAACTGAGGCCCAGAAAGGCTGAATAGTTTGCCCAGGGTCACACAGTTAGTAAGTGTTTGAGGTAGATCTTAAACTTAGGTCTTCCTGACTGATTATAGTACTCTCTCCACTACAGCATACTGCCTCCCAAATGAAATCACCTTCTCTTCCTCAACCATAGTTCTCTAATATTTCCTCAGAGTGTATCTGTGTTATTTTTGAAAATATACTTTTTAAAAAGAGAGAGAGAAACTAGTACCAGAGGAAGCCCAAGAGAATGAGGTCTTTATTATTTTAGGATCTTTGGCAGTGAGAGCTATGGGATGAGTTCTTTTTCATAGTTTCAGTTTGGTATTTACATCTCAGTTATATTATAGATTTTATGAAACGAGCACCATTATTGTTTTAAGGGACACATACACTCTAACAGATCTTTTGAGTACATGGATATGGAAAACTTCCTCTGTTGATGTCCATGGCCACCTATCCCGATTTACTGATTCTGTATGGACTTTTGTCCATATCTTTCCTTAAGTGCCTTCTAAAGGAAGCAGTCCCCAACCCTTAAGTTTAGTGCTTCTTCTTATTAATTGTATCTCAATCATCCTGTGTGTAGCTTGTATTGTATATGTTTATTTGCATATGTCACCTTTATTAGACTGTAAGTTCTTAGAGGGCAGGGATTGTTTTTTTCTCCTCTTTTGTATCTTGGCACAGTGCCTGACACTCAATAAATGTTTGTTGATTGATTGATAAGTATTTACTAGCCAGATGATTCTGGACAACTGACAGCCTCTCTCAGCTTCAGTGACTTCTTCAGAGAAGGAGAAAGTTGAACTTGTCAGCCTTTAAGCTACTTTCCAGCTCTAATCCATTGTGGTGAAGTTCCAGTCAACTTTCATTTCTAGCCTGTTATCAAGCCTTATCTTTTCTATCTTCACAATATCTTTCCTATGTGACCCCTTCTCTTCACCCCATTAAATGGGCTCTTATCACCTCACACCTGGATCACTACAAAACATTGTAGCCCTTCTGCTCAAGTTTCTAAACATACTATTCAATCCCCCACTTCCCTGTCAAAATGATCTTCCTAAAGTGGACATCTGATCATGTCATCTCCCCACTCAATAAACTCTTGTGGTTGTTCAGTCATTTCCAGTTGTGTCCAATTCTCCGTGATCTCATTTTAGGTTTGTTTGTGTTTTTTACAGGAAGGGGTGAAAGATCCTGTTATACTTTGCCATTTCCTTTTTCCAGCTCATTTTACAGATGAGAAAACTGAAGCAACTTGCCAGGGGTCACATAAGCTAATAAGTTTCTTAGGTCAGATTTGAACTCAGGAAGATGAATCTGACTGATTCCAGGCCAGGCATTTCATGTATTCTGATGCCCCCAGCTGCTCCAATAAACTCCAATGGCTCCTTATTACCTCCGATTGCTATCTAGTCAATCACCGAATGGGTATTGCCACAGTCAAATTGAGACCTGTTGAAGACCTTACCCAAGATATCCCATTTAATCCAGGCATCTTGGTCTATATCTGACTGCTTTACCTAGATGGCTTTGCAGGGGAAAGGGAGACAGGTGATCTTGCCAGCCCTCCCTCACTCAAATCTAGTGCGCTTGCATGTCATGGTGTCATCTCCTAATGTTATGGTGCTCTTTCAGAACCAAGGACAAACAACCACAAAGCAAAATCAAATATAAAATCTTCTGACATTTAAAATTCTGTATAACCTGGTGCTTTCCCACCTTTCCAGTATTCTTTCTCTCAGCTCCCAGCTTTCATCCACATCAAGTGAAGGAGGCTTATTTGATGTTCATCAGGATACTCTCCCAACTCGGAGCATCTTCCCCTTGCCTGGAATGCCTCCCTCCTTAATCCTCCTCCTAGTTTCAAGTATCAACCACTTTCTACACCATTCTCTCTTGGACTAGTACTTTTCTTCTGAGATTATCTTCCATCCATATTGCATAGAACATGCATGTATAATTTTTGCATATTTTCTTCTACGTTAAAATGTGAGCTTCTTGAGGGCAGGGATAGAATTTTTACCTTTCTTGTGGTCCTTGGTGCTTAGCAAAAGGCCTGGCACTTTTTTTCTTTCTTTTTTTTTTTTTTTTTGCTGAGACAATTGGGGTTAAGTGACTTGCCCAGGGTCACACAGCTAGGAAGTGTTAAGTGTGGGTCAAATTTGAACTCAGGTCCTCCTGACTTCAAAGCTGGTGCTCTATCCATTGCCCCACCTAGCTGCCCCAAAAAGCTTGGCACTTCTAAGGGTCTAATAAATGCTTGCTGATTGGCTGACTACTGGGAAACTCTCTTTCATTTTCTTGAAATTGTATTGGAATGTAAATGACAATCAAAATTTTAAATAACATTAATTTAGGCCAAAATTGTTGCCAAGCAGAACACCTACAGATGTTTACCTTTTATTCAGGGAAAAATTAAACAGAAACAAATACCCTAGGTTGATATTTTTTTTTAATTTGCTTTAATGAAAATGAATTCATGCTCATAAAAGTGAACCAGAGGATTAACTTTTTGACATGGTAGGAATATTTTCTAAAATGCAAGACAATGAATTAAGGACTTTTCAGAAAGACTCCGAGGAAATAAAGGTTTGAGGGGAAGCTATTTGGTTGGTACAAACCAGCATGGCAGAGTAAATCATATTCACTTTTGTATGACAGCCCTTAGATAGCATGACATATAGTCTTGGGTCACATTTTAGAGAGATTCTATCATCAACTTATGGGAAGAGAAATTTAAAAATTATGCTGAAATAAAGAGGAAGCATTTGAAAATTAAGGGAAGAAACCATCAGAACCATCCTAATTGGTTTCTTGTGTTGATGTTGATACTCTGAATCCTTCTTTAGGGATTTCCAAATCTGTTTTATAGGTTTCTTTCATAACCTATGTCCAGTCCTCATTCTTGATGACCTTACCTTCTGACATCATGATCCTCTCTATATCCCCATCTCCAGCATCTTGCTGGACCTTCCCAACTTCAGGTATCTCCTGAGTCACCCATCTTCTGACAATCTAGTCACATACATGGACACATGGGAGCAAAGAATCATTTATTTAGAGTTGGAAAAGGTTTTCAAAGGTCATTTAGTGCCATCTCTGTACTTGAAGAAACCCAGACTTTTACAGATTAAATAACTTGCCCAAGGTTATAGAAATGTCAGTTCCAAGTTTAGAACCCAAGTCTTCAAACTCCAATTCTCTTACTCTACACAACACTTCTTCCCATGTCAATCTTTCTTCTGTTGGAAAGAGTTTCGAATTTACCTTAACACTGTAACCTTTGTCATCCCTGTATGTGTCCATATTAAAAAGACATGAAACATATGACCTCTGCCTGTCCTTTGTGCTAACTCCCCTTGGACCTGTTCTTCATCTTCACTTTAATGACCATTTCCTCAACCTCACCCTCATTCTCCAAGACTTCCACCCCCTCTCTGGTTTTTCTTCCCTCCCTCCTAGGTCATACCTCTTCCCAGCCCCTTTTAAGGATGGCCATTTCAGCATTATTTTCATCACCATACCAAAGTTCTTTTCTTCCTACCTCAAGTTATCGTCATTTTTTATTCCTCTAATTTCCAACCCTAAGTAAACCTCAACATTTTGTTTTTCCCTCTTGTCCCAAAACTGCCAAATATGATTGGAGAAAAAAGAAAGCTATATATTCTATTCATTACAGATTCTTGACATACAATCTTAGTTAAACACACATTACAATTTGTCAGAACATTGTTTTATCACTTACCAACTTCCTTTTGCAATTCACTCAGCATTGCAAATCTTCTCCTTTCAATTTAAGTTGATTCAACAAGCATTTGTTAAGCATGTTCTTTGTGTAGGGGAATGTTTAAACAATGAGGAGGAAGCTGGTAGAGATACAAAGATAAGTTCAATGCATTCCCTACCCTCATGGAGCTTCCATTTTATTGGGGGGGGGAGGCGTGGTAATAACATGTATACAGATAATTAAATAAATAGTAAGTTAATTTAACATAAGATGTCAAGGAGGTCAAGTAATTGTTCAGCAAGAGAGTGTCATCTGAGCTGAACTGTCAAAGAAGATAAAACAGAAATGAGAAAGGAACACATTTCTGACATAGTGGTGATTTATATGAATATAAGGAGGCTAGGGATAGGAAATAATGTTTTAAAAAAAATCTATCAACTACTTTGATTAAATATGAAAAAAGTCCAGTTGGACAAATGAGAACTCAACTGTAAAGCATATTAAATGTAAGACTGAGAATTTTGCATTTTTACCTGATGAGAATAGAGAGCTACTGAAGTTCTAAGGACACAGCAGGTATAGGAGCCCAAACTTGCTTTCAGAAGATCACTGTGTAGTTTGTGTAGAGAATGCGCTGGAGAACATTGAAAGAACTTGTAGGGGTAATTGATGGCTGAGTGATCACCAGGAGCCTTTAGTGATTGTGAAAAAAGGGAAAGAAGCCCCAGGATGACACAAGAGCATATGCTAAACCAGTTTTTTGATGGGATTATTGATGGGATGGTTAGTGAACATGCAGAAAAGGAAACCATGATCCCAAAGAGTCAGTCAACCTAGCTTCTCCCCAAATGAATCTGCTTCATCTGCATTTTAAACAAGTTTACTAGATTGGTACATGGAAGGAATTCTGTAGGCATAATTGACCTAGAACTAAACAAAGTCTTTCTCAAAGTGCCTCTACGATAGGATAGAGAGATGTGAACTACATAATAGTATAACTAACACTTTCCTACATATAGCCATCTATAGATTTCTAACTGATTGTGTAATTGGATCCAAAGAGTACTTTTTAAATTGACAAAAAGAGATGTGAACTCTTCCAAGGATCTGTGTTTGGTCCATATATACTTAACATTATTTTTAGTGATGAATTTCATAAAAGCACTAATGATATATAGAGAAAGATTTTGGTTGATATAAAGCTGGGAAAAAACAAAAAATAAAAAAATAAAAAATGAAAGATATAAAGCTGGGAAGAACATCTGACATATATGACAAAATTAGGAATTCACAAGATTTCAGCAATTAAATAAAATAAGTTTACGTATTTATTTATTTATTTATTTTATTTTATTTATTTTTTATAATATATTTATATATTATATATAATATATTATATATTTATATATATATTTATTATAAATTATTTTATTTATTTATTTAATAAAGGTAAAATATAATACTTGTGTCCAAAAAACCAATTCCCAGACATGATATGGGAAGACCAGAAATTGTCTGAAAAATTCTGTTGATTTTCGTCAATTGAAAGCTCATTCGGAGTCCCCAAAATAATGAAGTCACCAAAAAAGTTAATGAGATGTTGGAGTACATAAACAGGGAAACATCATCCCAAAAAAACTGGTGTTGAGAGTCATAGTTCTCTGCTTTTGTCAGAACAAATTTAGAATATTCTTTTCAGTTTAAAGCTGCACAAATTATGAAAGATATTAAGAAGGTGGAGAGTATCTGGATGGATGTGGCCAGGATGGTGAAAGGTTTTAGAGAGCAAGCCAGTGAATGACTTGTCAAAACAGTCAGCTCTCAAGAGCTGGTATGAATTGACTTGAGGATCTCCTTGGATGGGGAAGACCAAGGGAATGAAGAGTTAAGAATAATTCTGAATTTACTTTCCTACGTAACTTGGAGAAAGGTGATACCTTCCACAGGAATAGGAAAGTCCAGAGGAAATACAGATTTGGGGAAAGAGATTATGATGAGTTCTCTTTGAGGCATGTTAAGTGTGAGATGCTGATGAGAAATCCCCATGGAGACGTTAGTGGAGGTGCATGAGTGGTGCTGGGGGTGAGGGAGGAGGGAGATTATTATTTTCTAATAGAAAGATAGTGGTCAGAAATTTTCCACCTAGAATTTAGTATCCAGTTATACATTCAGAATCTCCAAAAAGAAAAACACAGCAATAGAAGGAAAATACATCATTTCAAAGTGAACTTGTCTCTGACTCAGTCTTTATTCAATAAAGACAAATTCTAGGGCAAAAGTCATGGATGGAAAAAATGAGTATGAAATGAATGGTGATTACCAAGTTTCATAGCAGCCATGACTACAAAATTAAAGTCTAAATCACTTAAGAGCTTTAGTGACTTAAAAGGAGGGGAAAAATAAGGCCAATAAAAGCTTCTTATTCAGAAGGAAAGTAACGTATTCAGTTGTGAGAATGTTGTCTTAATTTGGCAAAGCTTATTGACCACTTCCACAAAAGCTTTTATAATCATTTTTTCCACCCTAACCCAACTCCTAAATGTGCCACCTCCCATCTCCTGCCTCTGGACCACCACCATCTTTCCCCTACAAGTTCATATTCTTATCACTTTTTACCCTCTTACTGATTTCTTGGCTCCAGTATCCCTCCTTTCTAATTCACCTTTCAAAATGTTTTCTGGGTTTTCTTCATTTCATGTGACTCTAATCATTTCCCTTTGCTAAAAACAAAAACCTCCTCTTTATCTCAGAAGCAAGGATAAGTTTCTCATTCCCACATTCAGAGACCTTATATGTAGCATGTTCTTCAAATTTTTATTGAATTGAAGGGAAATGAATTAAATTGAATAGAGACCCTGTCATAGAAGAATATAGGAAGGACTGATTTGATGCATTTCATTCAAGAAATTTTTCAGAAATACCTACTATGTGCCTGATGCCATGTTCAGTGTTAAAGATATAGACATAAACATATAATTTAAGATATTTAGCATGTATTAGATTACCTGTCATCTAGGGGTGGGGGTCGAGGGAAGGAGGGGAAAGGCTTGGAACAAAAAAAAAAAGTTTTGCAAAGGTCAATGTAGGAAAATCACTCATATGTTCTGTAAATAAAATGCTTTTAATAAAAAAATTTTAAAAAATAAAAGTTAATTGGAAATTTAAAAAAAAGATATAGACATAAAAATGGAACAGGTCCTGCCTTCAAGAAACTTGCTTTCTTAAATTAAGTAGACTTCATATTGTGACTTTAAACCCAGAAGTCAGACCACATATTTAGTGGACAAAAGAATGATGCTGTAGAAAACCCTCCATGCAACTTATAAACAATGAGACATGATGTGCAGGAAGAAAAGTTTCTGAATTGATTTCATGATGAGTTTCTGGAGAACATGAAGTCCAGGGAATTAGTCAGATAGGAAATGATGAGGTGAATTCCTCGAGCTTCCTTAAATTATGGAGGACCAAGGAGGAACTCTCCAATGGTCACTCTCCAACCTCTCCAGGGACTTGACTTTAGATGAGTTAGAACAGAGAAGGGAGTACCCTATTCCCCAAATAATTCCATCTTTGTTCCTCCTAGTTTTGAAGATGACTATATGATGAGTGTGGAAGTCCCAGGGATTGTTTCCTCAGGCACTAGCTAACAATAAGGGGGAGTAAGACTCACTAGAATGGAACAAAATCCATTGTTCTTGCCTTTGAGTTTTATGTCAGGCCAGGAGTATTGGATATGGAGGTGGGAGACCAGAATTTGAATCTAGACTTTGTTCATTACTATCTTTGTGAAGTTAAGATGATCCCTTTCCTTCCCTGAATAAAGGGGATGAATTACATGATCTTTAAGGTCCCTTCTGACTAGAAATCCAATGACACTGATTCTTGAAGGTCCTTGGGCAAAGACTGGATGATGACCTGTGATCTATGTCATACTGTAGGTTATTTTTTGTTTTGTTACTTAATACAGCATGAATCAGAAGGTGAATGAGTTCCCTTCCCAATTCTGAGACTTGGCAATATTTTTGCTGAGGACACAGAGAGAAGATGCTTTTGTTGTTGCTGCTGAGATGCCTTTAGTTGTCTTACTCTTCATGACCCCATTTGAGGTTTTCTTTGCAAAGATGACAGAGTGGTGGGTCATGTCCTTCTCCAGTTCATTTTTCATATGAAGAAATGGAGGCAGACAGGGTTAAGTAATTTGTTTATTGTCACACATCTATTTTTTTTAGATTTTTTTTATTGAAGCTTTTTTATTTTCAAAATGTATGCAAGAATATTGCATTGACTCTTGCAAAACCTTGTGTTCCAATTTTCCTCCCCTTCCTCCTATTCCCTCCCCTAGATAACAAGTAATCCAATATATGTTAAACATAGTAAAATATATGTAAATCCAATACTTGCATACATATTTATACAATTATCTTGCTGCACAAGGAAAATCAGATCAAAAAGGAAGAAAAAATGAGAAAGGAAATAAAATTCAAGCAAACCACAACAAAAGAAGTGAAAATGTTATGTTGTTGTCCACACTCAGTTCCCACAGTCCTCTCTCTGGTTGTAGATGACTATCATCACAAGAGCTGGTTTGAATCATCTCACTGTTGAAGAGAGCCATGTCCATCAGAGCTGATCATCATATAATCTTGTTGTTGCCATGTATCATGATCTCCTGGTTCTGCTCATTTCACTTAGCTTCAGTTCATGCAACTCTCCAGGACTCTCTGAAATCATCCTGCTGGTCGTTTCTCACAGAACAATAATATTCCATAACATTCATATCCCATAATTTATTCAGCCACTCTCCAATTGATGGGCATCCCTTCAGTTTCCAGGTTCTTGCCACTACAAAAAGGGCTGCCACAAACATTTTTACACATGCATTGTCACACATCTAATAAGTGTTTGAGACCAGATATGAACTCAGAGAGATAAGATTTTTTTACTCCATGCCCAAAACTTTATCCACTGAGGTACCATCAAGATGCCCCAGAGAAAGTACATGATTGTCCAAAGACAACTTGACCCAGCTCAAAGATTGACCAGGGAAATATCACCTCTGAACCATAAGCAATTAATGGATCCTAGAGCAGAAGTAAATAAATATAGAGTAGATGTTGCCCTTCCTTGGAAATGAAATATTTTATATATACATATATCAGAAAAATGAAATAATATATACACATATCTATCAGAAAATATATAAATATATTATATAAATTATATATGTATATATGTATAATACATGTACACACATATATTGGGAAATATGTTGAATGCAAGGTCATAAAAGCTGAGTTCAAATGCTGCTTCCTGTGTGACCCTGAGGAAGTCACATTTCTAGTTGAACTGGGTGACTTTTAATGTCCCTTCTACCTCTGTAATTATAATACTATGATCTCTTTCTTTGCAATCATGGGAAGGGGGAGAGAGAGAAGGAAAAGGAAAGGAGGGAAAGGATTCTGCTATAGTCTAGAAATACTTGGCCTTTCTGGGAAGATGTCTATCTTCTAAAAATACTTCTCCCTTCTCTTTCCTGATTCTACCTCCCTCTTGCCTTTCCCCTTTCCTGGAATAGCCCCATGTCTGGAATCATCTATGTCTGGAAACTTCCAGGTTAGAAATTTCCAATTTCTTGGATAATTGGTAGATTCATGCCTCTTCTGTCAACCACTTGGTACTTTGTTTTCCATAAGCCCAGAGGAATTGCCCAATTGATAAATGGTCAGATAATATGAACAGACAACTTTCAGATGAAGAAATTAGGTCATTTATAGTCATATGAAAAAAATGCTCTAAATCATTATTGATTGATTTATTATTATCCATTTATATCATCTATTGATATATATGTGAATATAATCTATTGATTAGAGAAATGTAAATTAAGACATTAAGACCTCAGAGGTACCACTTTAGAACTCTCAGATTGACTAAGATGACAGGAAAAGGTAATGATGAATATTGGAAAGGATGGGAGAAAACAGAGACACTGATGCATTATTGGTAAAATTCTGAAATGATCCATCCATAAAGCAATTTGGAGCTAACCCCAAAGGACTATCAAACTGTGCATCCATCTTTGACCCAGCAGTGTTTCTATTGGGCTTATATCCCAAAGAAATCTTAAAGAAGGGAAAGGGACCCACATGTGCAAGAATGTTTGTGGCAGCTCTTTTTGTAGTGGCTAGAAACTGGAAACTGAGTGGATGCCTATTAGTTGGAGAATGGCTGAATAAACTATGGGATATGAATGTTATGGAATATTATTGTTCTGTAAGAAACGACCAGCAGGAGGATTTCGGAGAGGCCTGGAGGGACTTTCATGAACTGATACTGAGTAAAGTGAGCAGAACCAAAAGAACACTGTACATAGCAACAACAAGATTGTGTGATGATCAACTTTGTTGGAAATAGCTCTTTTCAACAATGAGGTGATTTCAAGGCAATTCCAATAGATTTATGATGGAAAGTGCCAGCCACATCCAGAGAGAGAGAGCCATGGAGACTAAATGTAGAACAAAGCACAGTATTTTCATCATTTTGTTGCTGTTTGGTTTTTTTTCTCTTTTGATCTAATATTTTTGTGGAGCATGACAAATATGGACTTATATTTAGAAGAACTGCACATGTACAACCTAAATAGAATTGCTTGCTGTCTTAGGGAAGGGGAAAAGGGAGGAGAGGGAGAAAAATTTAGAACACAAGGTTTTGCAAAGGTAAATGTTGAAAATTATCTTTGCATATATTTGGAAAAATAAAATACTATTTTAAAAAATAAATAAATTTATGTTCTATAGTGTACCTTCCCCTCCCTTTAGTCAAACCCAACTTAGTGTGAGGTTTGGAGACATCATATCTTAGTAACACATTTCAGTCCTAATTCATTTGAGTAGCTACTGCCCTAATATCCTTTCCTCATTACTGTTGCCTACATCTCCATGGTTGCACTTAAGCTGTATGGCCTTGCCTTAACCAGACCAAAGAAAAAGATATAGCCTTTTTGTTGTTGTTGTTTTCATTAATGTGCCGGTCACATTCTATGATGAAGTCCCATTAAATCTCAACAACAGACCCTGATAAAATATTTTGTGAAAGCTGAAGATTTTACAGAAATATTGTGTTAGATTTTGTATTTTAGTATAGGAACACAGAATAATTTCATTAGTAGCTAAGGAAGTGAGAAAATAAATGAAACAACAATAAAAAAGCTACTTTCATGCCAATGGACACCTGAGGTTTCAGATCCCCACAACTGAAAAGAATTAGTTCATCTTTCAATTCCATCCCCCTTTGGAATTATATTATCTCTGCTCTTTCTTAAATGTTTAGAAGCCTTTTGAGTACGAATGATATTCAAAGAGTTATTCCTGGAACTTTAAGGAGAATAAAGATTATAGTTGATGGCATAGGGGAGCAGTGGGGCTTCAGATAAATGAGTGTCAGGTTCAGATAGTATGCAGATGAGGGAAATTTGAGGGAGCAACAATTGCATAAGAAATAGTAAAGCAGGAAGCTGATGGAGACAAAGGCAAAAATGACAAAGAATTATTAGATTTAGAGATAATCTAACCTAACATCTATATTTTACAGATGTGAAAACTGAGGGTCAGGCAGGCTAGAGAGTTATAGGGGAAGTCCTTTAGAATATAGATTGATCCATATAACTGCTTAGGTATCTTTCAACTCTCAAATAGTGTGATTCAGTGACCTGGCCACAGGTAGATAGTTGAGATAATATTTGAATCCAAGTCTTAATTATAAATAAAGAACTCTTACTGAGGCCCTCACATTCCCAGGATCTGGAACTTTGGGACACAATAGCACTTAATAAAGACATTATTTGATAGGATACCAACTATACCAAGGCATATGTTTGAAGTTTAGAAAAATCTCTCTGTGTCTCTCTGACTTTTTCTGTCACTCTGACTCTGTCTCTCTGTCTATCTCTGTCTCTCTGTCTGTCTCTGTCTGACTGACTGTTTGTCTGTCTCTCTCTCTGTTTCTGTCTGTCTCTCTCTGTTTGTCTTTGCCTTCTCTGTGTGCTTCTCTCTCTTTGTCTCTCTCTGTCTCTGTCCCTCTCTCTCTTTCTCTCTCTCTCTCTCTCTCTCTCTCTCTCTCTCTCTCTCTCAATCTGTCTGTTTCTGTCTGTCTTTCTCTTTGCTTCCTTTCTTCTCTCTCAGATGTATCAAAACCCAACAACATTCTAACTTAAATCTGAGTCTGGGTTTGCCACATAGAATATTGTGAGCCTATTTTAGGTCCTATCAGATTATAAGAAGGCAGGGACCAGTAAAGGTATGATGTGTCTAATATGGAGCCCAACGACTCTCTCTGGTCTGTGTTCCTATTGATGTATTTTCACTGAGGAAGCAGAAATGGAATTGATGAGACAATTAGGATGTCGATAGCTGTCCCTAACCATCCTTGCAGGTGTGTCCACTATTGAGCAGAGAGGAGGCTGTCTATGCAGTACTTCTCTTTTCTCTGATGACAAAATGATTGAGAAATATAAGCCACAAGTAGGTTGAGGGGTGACGGTGGCTAGAAATTGCCTGAGGAAATGTAGGGATCTAAAGTTGAGAGATGGGATTCAGGTTTTCTGGGTTGTTTAATTTATTCCATTGAAATTTGCCTTCATGGAACCATTTGAAAAAATATTATAAAACCAAGTGAAATGCTTTCTGTTCTCTTGCTGTGTCCAGATACTTGGCAAGGGTTCAAGTGGGCAGTGGGCAGCATTATGGTGCTCACATAGGCAATATCAGGCACTAACTGCCATCCCATCCTGCTTCTCTCCTTAAGGAAAAGTGAATGACATGGACTTTATCCCAAAATACAAACACACACACACACACACACAAATGCACATGCTCATCAAGCATGTACCCACCATACACATAGACACATATACACACACCACCCTGGCTACACAGACCCTTTCCTTTTGTCTTCCAGGTCCCTCTGGATTTTTTTTTTTTTTTTGCTGAGGCAATTGGAGTTGAGTGACTTTCCCAAGGTCACACAACTAGGAAATGTTAAATGTCTGAGACCAGATTTGAACTCAGAACCTCCTGACTTCAGGGCTGGTGCTCTATCCACTGCACCACCTAGTTGCCCTTTGGGTTCTTATTTAAACCATATTGCTAACTGTGCTCAGGGGAAGGGAGTAGAGCAATATTTAATCCCATTATGATTTGCTCTGTTCCATGAGTCACTCAATTAAAATGCCCAATTAAGAGTTTATACAACTAGCATTTTTGTGCTTCAGAGAGCATTAAGATATTCCCCTGACATGCAATAAGAGTAGTGTAAAACTCCTGGAACTTCATATTTTGACTAAGTATTCTTGCTAACTAGGTGCTGATTTCATTGTTTGTATGTTGCTGAAGGACTGGTTGTCAGCACTCTCTATATCCCAGAACCCTGAAACAAACCCTAGTTGTCCCTCCCTGGTTTTGTCTCTGTCTTGAAGTCTTCAAGGAACAAAAGAAATTACTTAAAAGATCCTACCCTTAGGATGATCCTTCATGGAGGATTTGTAGGAAAAATATGAACAACATTTGCATAGGAAAGGATGTGGAGAGAATTGGTAGAGGAAATATTTAAAATTTTATCACAGAGCACAGGTCTTTAGAAAGATCAGAATAGAGAGAAAAGCATAAGAGTGATCAAAGATCTCAAGATCATGTCATGTGAGGATTTGTCAAAAGAATTTGTAAAGTTTAGCCTGGTATCTTTGGAGAAATGTACTAATTGTTTTTAGATATTTGAAGGGCTGTCATGTGGAGAAGAGAGGATTAGTCTTATTCCTCTTAGCCTAAGAGAGAATTAGGAGCTATGGAGGGGAGGGCAATGCGAAGAAACAAATGTCCACCTGACAAAAAAAGCTTTCTATAAAGTAAAGCTGCCCCAGAATAGAATGGGATCCCTTGGGAGGTTTTGGAGTCCTCCATAATAGAGTTCTTCAGCCAAAGTCTACAAGACCACAGATTAGGCATATTCAGATATGGGTAAACTGGATGGCCAGCAAACCCTTCCAATTTGGAAATTGTGATTCTAAGGCACTTGCTGCCAATTTACCTAGACATCAATGACTTCATTCTGATGGGATGAAGGAATGATCTTTTGTACCCTAGAAATGGCAAAGTATTTCAAGACAGAGAATTTTCAATTTAGAGAATTTTAGTGGATTTTAAGCTCAACATGAGTCATTAGTGTGGTGTAATAACACCTTCCCAAAAATAAGTCTGATGCTATGATGGGCTGCATAAGGAGAGGCAGAGCTTCCAATGCTCAGGTGGTGTTTTGTCCCACTGTGCGCCTGCTCTTATCAGAGTCCTCTGAATATTGCGCTCCATTCTGAGTACCACATTTGAAGAAGGACATTGATAAACTGGTGATGATCTGCATTGAGGGAAGAAATACCCACAACAGTGAAATCATAATCCCTTCAAAAGATCAGAGGAAGCTAGGAAACAGTCAGAGAAGAGCAAACATAATGGTGAAGGGTCTTGAGTCCATTCCCTGTCAGAATCAGTTGAAGTTACTAGGAATGTAGCTTAGAGAAGCTTAGATTGAGGGGTAACATGAGAGCTGTTTTCAAGTAAATCGGGGTTCAATAAGTTTTGTTTGGGACTAGGGAGCAACAGGAGTAATGTACATTAGATGCAAGGAGACCATTTAGACTTGGATGCCCAGAGAAGTGATGGGTGACTGGAAAAGTGATGGGTTCTCCCTCTCTCTCTATTGAAAAGCCCAATGGACACTTGGTGGGGATTTGATAGTGAGGGTTTCTTTCATTAAACTAAATGATCACTGAAGCCCCTTCCAAGTCTGATGTTATGATTCTGAGTTAGTTTGGGTCTTAACTACATGATATGAGTTTCATGGTGAGTTATCACTGGGTGCTTTTATCCTAAACAGTTTGCTTTGAGGAAAGTGAAGTCGGGGAAATGACCTGTTCAGGGTCACACAAGAAATAAGCAGGATGCTCTCAGAAAAAGACCTGGGAAGTCTTCCATGAACTCAAAAAAAGTGAAATGTACTTTATACAAAGTAATAGCAATGTTATGGATTGGTCAGCTATAAATGACTTTTCTATTCTCAGCAGTACAATGATCCACGACTTCTCTGAAGGATTTATGATGAAAAATTCTATCCATCCCCAGAGAAGGAACTGATTGTATCTGAAAACAGATCAAAGCATTCTTCCCCCTCCCTCTCTCTTCCTTTTTCTTTCTTTCTTTCTTTCTTTCTTTCTTTCTTTCTTTCTTTCTTTCTTTCTTTCTTTCTTTCTTTCTTTCTTTCTCTCTCTCTCTCTCTTTCTTTCTTTCTTTCTTCTCTGTGTATCTCTATCTCGATGTGGGCATCTTTGTCTCTCACTATCTCTCTGTGTGTCTCTATCTCTGTCTCTATGTCTCTGTCTCTTTTTCTTTTAACTTTATTTTTCTAGAGAGTTTTTTTTTTCATTAGGGTGAAAAAATCTATGTTTTCTTTCACAATATGACTTTTATATGGAAAAAATGTAAGCATCAGAGGTAGAATCTGAACTCAGGTCTTCTGATTCCAGATACAATATTCTCTTTTTTTACTGCATCACACTGGCACTTACCATATAGATCATTATAGGACTGAAGTAAGGGACTGAATGTAAGAGACTGGCAAACCATGGTCATGGTGATGTAGTAGCAGCTGTGGTGGTAGAAATGGCACAGCGCTTGTGGTGGTCACAGTTGTGGAGGTAGTGGTAAAGAATGGAAGAGGCTGGAGGCAGTGAGTAACAGCTAGTTTTAGTAGCCAAAGACTGGATATTAACCCACAATGAGCATTTTGCTTTTGACAGACTTCATGAAGACAATCAAAAGGTGATTTTTTTAAGTGTATGTAATTTGAGCTCATTTTAATGTAATTTTGGGGTTTTGATGGAAACACAGAAATTTCTTCCCTTCTCAGGTGGCTGTGATTTTTCTGATAAGAAAGAAATAATACTCAGAATGAGGACTGATTTCATTTCTGCAGGTCAAACGGAGTAGGTTTTTTTTAAAGCGTTATTGGTGGAAGAAGAGAAGAATATAATCAGAGAATCACTGCATTTTAGTTATTAACTCACCCCTTTGTAGAGATCTTTAGCACTTAGCATTGGAAATAACCTTAGAGATCAGCTACTCCAACCCTCTCACTTTAAAGGTAGGGAAACTGAGATTCAAGGGAATTGAGACATTCCCAAAGCCACAGAGTAAGAAGCAGAGATGCTATTTGAGTCCATTTCCCTTGATTCACATTTTATGGCATAGAAATAACTTATTCAAACCCTTTCCTTTTACAGAGGAAGGTAATTTATAATTTTCTCTTAAAAATAGTTTATAGTGCTTTAATTTAAACATACTTTTAAAAATTGTGGAATGAACTTTACATATATTAACAAATTTAATCCTCACATTTGATCCTACAAAATAGATTCTATTATCATTCTTATTTTACAGATAAAAAAACCTTGAGGCAGACAGAAGTTAAGTGACTTGCCCAGGATCACACAGCTAGTTGGTATCTAAGGGCAGATTTGAACTTAGTTCTTCTGACTCAGGCCCAGTACTCTAACCATTGGGCTACCTCACTGCCTCTAATTCAATTTTATCTTGTTGTTTTTTTGTTTTAAGATATTAAGAAAATCTTCTTCCGATTACATTTCATCTCCTCTACTGAGCAGTGATTAAAACAGTTGATATTTTGTTAAGGGAAGACCACCCATAGCTTGTCTTCTTGTCCATTTCCCGCATTTGAGATGCTCTTTTCTTCTCACTCATCAAACTCCTGTCACTGCCCTTTCCCTTCCCTAGCATTTTGGTTTCTTGGAGCAAACACAGGAGATAAATGAAAGGACAAAATTCAATGTAATGCCTTGAATAGCTCCTCAAATCATCATAGATGAGGAAAATTGTTTAACAATTAAAAGTATGCATGACATAGGCAGAAAATCCCACCTAAATCCCTCTGGTTGTAATGGATGCCATTTGGTTAGTGGGTGACTAGACATAAATGAGCAGCAGCTGGGACTGTGCTCTTTGCCCACTGGATAGATTCACCTTCTTGGACTCTGCACATCTACTCCTCCTAGTCCACAGTTTCCGTAGGATTGCATCTCTTCCCATCTGCTATTTGAAAGCTGGTCTTTGGGCACAGAAAGCAAGACAAAGCAAAGCAGAAAATGCCATCGTGTAGTCAGGATCTAAAACCAAGGTGCCTAAAAACCATGGAGGGGATTGGCACAAAGGTGGGTGATTTCATGCCATGCACAATCACAAATTACTCATGTGGCCCAGTGGAAAGGCTGATGAAACTGGGCTACAACACATGGAGCCCAACTCCCCTTTGCTTTATTCTTGGAGAGGGATTGTAAAGTAGTTGCTTAAACTCTTGAAGTTTTACTATTTTCATCTGTGAAATGGGTATAATGTTGCCAGTACTATTTACCTCCTAACCACTGTGTTGTGAAGTCAAAGGAGATAATATCTATATGGAGATAGCATGTCAGCTTTTTTATATAATCACAAGGATATGAACAAATATTAGGGGTGTGGGTTTGAAGTCCGTTGGAGTTTAGTTGCTCCACTCTTGCTTCCTGTATGGATTTGGGGTTCAGGTGTTTTTCAGCAGACGTGTGACATGGATTTATGATTCCCTTAGGAGGTCTCCCCTGACTCCTACCCCCTGCCATTATTGAGTTATATTTGGCTTCTCATAAAGAAAACAAGGCTTTCCCGAAGAGTAACATCTCATGTTAACCTTCCCTGAAGTGACTAATAAAGCTCTCCAAGTCCAGCAGAGGTCAGGAGTCAGATCTCTCTTTGGGATCGAGGACCTTGGGCACTTCAGAGTTCCACTTCAGAGCCACAATCAGGAATGAGCGATTTTGGAGATAGGTCCAATTCATTTTTGACCCCAGGACTTCATAAAGTGTTTGGGAAGAGGCAGAGATCTTGAGACACTGCACTGTGGGGGAAAGGGGTAGCTGGGACAGACCACTGAAGAGCTCTTCTGCAGTGCAGTCAAGCAAGAGAGGAATTTGCATCTTAGTACCTTCCTATTTTAATGAATTGGGCTTGCTAACTGCATTGCAACATGGCTATTTTTACCCTTCAGAAGATCTGCAAGTGTTGACATCTCCCTGTAAATTTTGATCCCCTTGAGCAAAGCTCAGTCACTCCACCCTAGTTACCCCTCTGGACACAATGTCTGATTTCCAAGTGTTGTCACAGAATACCAAATGAGCCTTTTTTGCTTCCAAAGAAGTGACTCATCTAATTAATTGATTGATCGATCTTCTTTAAGATATTGAGTAAAACCAGTAGCCCCCAAATTAAAGACTGTTCAAAGGCTGTGGCTTATGATGCAGTAAGGTAATTATATAGGTTAAGAAAAGGGGTAAATTCCATGAACTTTGAGTTCCTTCTCCCTACTCTCCCCACAAAATAACATCAAGAGGTTCAAATAATGAACACAGTCAATGAAATGCAAATATATCATGAGCAATTTAGCTTGCCAATACTATGGATTGGCTGCTTCGATTCCATTGATTTTATTTCAGATATTTACAATACTGAGACACAAGCCTAATTTATTTCCTGAAGAGTTCAAGGCAGGTATCATTGGCTAAAAACACCACACACACACACACACACATACACACACACACACACACACACACACACACACACACTCACACATACATACAACAATGGAGTAATGTTTGGGGCGCTATCTGCAATAATCTAATGCTGACAGAGAGCAGTATTTTATTTAGTAATTAACAGTGTAAAGGGGAGAGAAGCTGTCATGTTGGTTCTTAAGCTGGGGAATGTGATGAAAGATGATATCTGCGATCTCATCCTTTCCACTTGTTTAGAATTGTCAGGATGAGAAATGTCAGCATTATGAAAGCTCAGCTCTGCTCTTGATATGATAAAACCCTTCAAAAGCCAGTCTTTCTCTCTCCCTCTCCCCCTTCCTCCCTCCCTCTCTCTCTCTCTCTCTCTCTCTCTCTCTCTCTCTCTCTCTCTCTCTCTCTCTCTCTCTCTCTCTCACCCCCACTTGCTTTTTTATTTATCCTGTTTTGTTAGATGGCAGAAATATAATTCTTTTCTTTCTTCCTATTATAAGCCACCATTTTTGTTTTATTATATGTTTCACAACCTCTAATGCCCCACTGAAAATTACCTTGTTAAATGACAGTGTTTCAGAGCCATGAATCCTTTCCCCCATTCCCTCTGAGATTTGAAACAGTCAACAGACTGTAAAGAATAAATAATAAAAAAGTATTGATTATTTTGATGACTGTGAGATTCAATTAAGTATTAATTTTGCCCTCCAGTGGACCTATCAAGGTATTCAAAAGGGAGGATTCGGCTCAGCTAAATGCGGGCTGAGTGCTCTAGCCTTAAATAGGGAGAAAATGTGTTTACCTACAGTATTTGAAGGGAGAGGAGTGCATTGATGCACAGAGTCCGATATTTAAGTGCTGGGCAAATTAAGCCCTGGTGACAGTGACATTGTTTTCAGGGAGATGAGTATTGACCAGAGAAGTGCATTTCATGACAGCTTAAACTATCGCTATTGATTAACATTTTCATAGATTATCATGTGTCATATCAAATCCACTTTCCAGACATGACTACATTAAAAAACCCTCAGGCGACCTCAGGCCAATGTAAAGATGGGACCTAGGGTGCAGACTGACCAAGCTGCTTCCAAGCTGGGCACCTGTTCCCCGTTTGGAAGCCACTTAGGCATGAACTTGGCCATAAATAGCTGCTGTGGAAGCCCAAGGAGGTCACTCAGGTCTTTCCTCTCCCTTCTGCTACTGATCTTTCTGCTCTAACAATACTATACATCTTAGTTTGCTAACTGCCTAATAGAGTGTGCTTGGGAATCATACTAACCCCCAAATGCCCTCTGACTGAGCTGGAGAGAACACAGATCCAAATCAGTAGGGGAAAAAAAAAAGTTGAGTGTTGGGGTGAGAGTTGTGTAATGGGGTTAAGAATGGAATGGTGATTTTTGTTGCCATTTTCTCTTTGTAATAGGGTATGAGTGCCATGTCCCCTGTACACAATTCACTGAAAATCATTTTTAGTCCATACATAGCATCTCTAACTATACCTACATCTATATCAATATCTAACCTATTTCTATATCTATACCTATAGTATTATTTGGTTTTTAAGTATTGGGATGGCACAGAGAAGGGAGTTTCTGACCAAATTTGTAAGTGGAGTTATTTGTATACTGGTTTTATCTGAGAAATACCTTTTATTTTATCAACCCACTCTGTTCTCACTCCATCCCTCCCATTTTCCTTTTTTCTTCTTTTCTTTGCTCTTCTGATAGGACGTAATCCTTTAAAAAGCTTCGGATTCCTGCCTTGAAGGTACTCTCCCTTCAGAAGGAGTTCCTGCATCCCAAGTCCAGCTCTTCCTCCCTCTTTATTTCCCCCCATTCCTTATTAAATCCAGAACAAGGTGTAAAAACATCCCTAGCCAAGCCCATCCCACAATTAAAGCAGTGTTGCTCATGTGGCTTTCAAAGAAGTTTTTCCTTCCAAGCATCCTGCATCTCTCCCATGCTGGCTGCACTTTAATGGGGGGGGGGGAGTAATGGAAAACTCATTGGATCCGTAATAGCTCTTCACTTGACTGCAGCCAGCAATAACGGCAGGAGCAGCCCGAGATAAGAGAGAGAGAGAGAGAGAGAGAGAGAGAGAGAGAGAGAGAGAGAGAGAGAGAGAGAGAGAGAGAGAGAGAGAGAGAGAGAGCGCACGCCAGCCAGCTAAAGCTGCCACTTTCTTCCCCCCTCACTCCTGTTCCCCGTCCTAGGATCCAATGATAGCTGGACAAGTCAGTAAGCCCTCGCTGCTGCTGTCAGTGCGGAGTGAAATGAATGCAGAGTTGAGAGGTGAGGACCAGGCAGCGACTCCAGACAGCGAGCTCAATGAGCCCCTGCTTGCGCCCGGGGAATCCAATGACAGCCAGGACGCTCCCAGCAAGCTCTTCGGTAAGTGTGGCGACGTATTTCATTTCAGCCCGACCGTGTTGTCCGGAAGAGCAGTTGCGTTCCCCTATCCCTCCCCCTTCCCACACCCCCTTGTCGAGGTATTTGTCCCCTTTCCTCCCGAGTGCAAAAAAAAAAAAAAAAAAGGGAGTTGGGGGCTGCAGGGGCTCAGCCCTCCGGCGGCTCCCGGACCGCCCTCCAAACTTTGAGCCCACCAGCAAGTTAGGGCATGCGGCTGTCTAAGCTGCCCGCCACCTGTCTGTTCCGGGTTCCCGAGCAGAATCCGGGTGATTACGGAAAAGGGAAGGTGGCAATGCTTAGGAGCCGGCTCCCCTCAGTGTTCGGGGCGAAGGGCATCTGGCATTGATCGAATAAATATACCCGCTCCCTGGTGGGCTTGGGGGGCAGCTTTGAGGAAGGGGAAGTGGTCTCTGTAGTCGAAAGGGGAGAGAAGAGGACAAAAATACCCCGAGAGATCCCCGTGCCCGGATCCACAAAGGCCATACCCCAGGGGGTTCGCGGAAAGGCAGATTGTTTTGTCAATTTCAACCGGAAGGATTTTGTTTTGTCTGAGGGCTTAGAACATTGTCGATTTCAGTATCCTCCCCCCTCCCCCCCTCCCCGTGGCCCCTTTCCCTTATTCCACATTGATACAAGGTTTCAATCTGCAACATAGTTTCCATCGGAGACGGTTTCCGTGGAAGTCCCAGTTTTGAGCTCAGGAGCCTGAGGAACCCATAAACTTCCCCATCTCAGGAACCAAAACAGAGCAGGAAGAAGAGTGGGGCTGCTTGGGCCGGCCTAGACATTTGTCATTCAACCAGATGACACCCTGTAAGGCAGCCCGGCCAACAGTGATCTCTAATCAGAAAGAGGAGCAGAGTTGGGGAGGCTCAGGGCCAAGACTGATGGATGTTGATGGATGTCTCCTCCTGAGCAGCATTTCATAGCACAGACGTGGCATGTTGTTTGCAGAACAATTACTCCTCAAAGAGTTCCTTTTAATTATTTTCAGACACGACTTTCTGAAAAGAAAAAAAAATAGCCAATTCCCTAGCAAAGTCAGCCAGCCTTCATGGGAGTGAGGAAGAATCTTCAGAAAGCCTTCCTGATGCATGGAGTACAGCCTTTAAAAAGTCTGAAGGCTGTGGCTAATATCTAAGTTGGTGATTTTAGCCCTGGGGCAGAAGGTACCATTCTGGTTAGCATTTTCTTAGGATGTTTTTTAAATGTATCTTTTTTCACCATTTGGGGCACCTAGGGCATCATGCTGAGCATTTTAGGGAGAAACTTTATTTGAAAGGCAGGCTAGGATATGAAAACACAACAGAAATCCAGATATTGTGCTTACTTGACAATAGGCTAGAATCCAGTTTTAGGATGTGGGTATTCCCCTTTCTTATGTGGAAATCAACCTTCTAGCTTCAATATATGTGCACCAAGCCCAACCTTCCCATTTTAGTCAGTTTTGTTCCAATAAGATATTGTGGTGTGGGTTGAATTCTAAAATTCATGTGAAGCTTTATTAGTAATAAACACTAGAATTTCCTGAGTTTCCCATTGCCTTGTTTGCTGGGGGAAAGAAGGAGGTTAGGGAGAGATGGGTCAAGTGATGTGCTTATAAAATGTATTTTAGAAGCTTATGTAGTTTTAATCTGCCTGGAAAGATCAATATTGAACAGTTTTTTGACTCTCATGCAGTGAATTCCACATTAACTATAGATGATGTATTACTGAGCTGGAAACAGTCAGTGCCGAAAGTGGGCATGAATCCTTTTCAGTTGCTGCCTTTGACACAGTTACTCCTGTCCTTCTGAGTGACTAGTTTTCTCTCAAGTAAACCCATAAATGAACGACTAGTTTATCCTGCTGAGAATAGACAGAACTCCTCTACATTTCCGTTAAGTTCTCAAACAGGGATAATTGTGGCCAACTTTTTTTTTCAAGAGGAAAAATGGATCAAATTATCAATAATAATAGTAATAATAAAAATTAAAATGATGAAAAACATTCTTTTTCTAGACAAGAAAAAAAATAAGTTTAGGAAGCTTGTGATTTGAGCATGATACATTGGCTTAGTCCATTTTTTTCCTTGAATCCCTTGACTTATTTGTATGTTGCATCCTTCAGGTCCTTATTTTCTGATTTCCTACATCTTACATCCTGTGAGAACAAACCAACAAGCCTCTGGATTGTGTTCTCTTAGCTTAGAAAAGGGCTTTCATCTTTACCAGTATCTCTGTGGCGTTTCAGACTTATGGTCAATGGGTCCCAGATTTTAGTAAGAGGGAAAACACAATAAGAAAATAAAAGCCATTTCTGGAAACACAAGCAAAAGGAAACCAGGAGAAGGGAATTATAGATTTCCACATGCAAGCTAGACCTTTGTCCTTCAATTTCCTGAAAACATTGTTGAAAAATATTGAGAGGATCACACTCAGAGAGGGGCTGACTTAATATAAGCCTAGGTGCTTCCTGGGCTAAGAACTTAGTCTTGACTTGAAGAATGAACTCCACCAGCCAAAGTCTGTCTCTCTTGACTTGAGGTGTCTAGACAAGAGTCTCATGGATCCTATTCCAATGGGAGCAAATAACACTTACAAAACAGCTTCCCTACCTTGAAACAAAGATTGTTTTTCCTCAATATTTTTCATTAGCACCCAATTATATTGTGACTTTTCCCAGGGAGACTTGCATTTGACAGAATGCTTGAGAACATGCAACATTCTCTTCAAATCTCTGTTTTTTGATTTAAAAAAAATCAGGAAATGGGAATGGGAGGAGTGACACAGAAAGGAGAGCCACTAAAACCAAAGCAGGTGAAAGGAAGCTTTGTCAAGATTCACAAAGAGCCCAAGAGTAGGATTAGGAAGCAAGAGTAAAGCAAACAAAGAGCCTCATTTCTCTAGCTCTTGCCATTGTCGTCTGGTGATCAGTTGACTCTAGGGGAGAGTCTCCCATCCAGACTTCATTGGGTGGTTCGGCCGATGAGGTCCAGAGTTAGTACTTGTACCCCAGCCCTCTGCCACCTCCAGTGCAGCCCAGCCTCCTCCGAGTGCCCTCTGTGGAGGAACAAAGGAAATCCCAGGAACAATCGAGCCCTTTATGGTTTTCCCTAAATTATACCTTGACCCTTTGAGCATCTTGGGGGAAACATACTGAGCAGAAATCGCCAATGCTTTGAAGAGCTCAAAAGAAGTGAGCGGCCAGATACCAGAGTGAGCAGGAAGTTCCAAAGAGGGCCCCTGTGTTCTCTGAAGTAATTATAGCAGGGGTAATGCTTTGCTTAACTTGCACGGCCGTCAGCATGATAGCACACTTATGAGAGATAAATCTGCCTTGTGTGGAGGAGCCGGGGCCGAGAAATCATTAAGTGGGGTGTTATTTATTCGTGTAAATCCTGAGAAAAAGCTTGCTTCTTGGGTCGACTTGATGGCATGGCAGGAAGCCCCACCCTGAGTGTGGAAACCCAGCTCCTATGTCAGAGGAGGGCTGCCCCAGAGTCATCCTGACTCCTTGGGCTTCAGCTTAGGAGTAAATGAAGGATTTCCTATAGGGCAGCTGTTTTCTATCTCCTTACCAAGGTCCACACTCTGAATGAGGATCACAAATGGCCTTTAGGCTGAGGAGGTGAACATGCTGCTGTAGTGACATTTATGCCCCCTGCATCAAATGTGGAGCTTTCCTTTACAGTTTGTGTACCCAAGCAACCTTCCTTCCTTCTCATGAATCCAAAGGGGGTAATCAGGATTTAAAATAATTGCATCCACTACTTGATAAGAGGAATGGCCCTTAAAATAGAACATATAGATGGGAAAAAGTGATGTACATAGTCAAGTGGTTCCCAATCCAGTTTGCTTAATTCAGTCTGAAAAGTTAGGCCTTGTGGAAACATGTCTTAAACATTTCCTCTCTGCGATTTGAGCATGGAAGGATGAATTGTTAGCATGTCTCCTCCTGGGAAAATTTTGCTTGTTGCAAGTTCAGTTTCATGATTGCTTTTCATCCCATGATGATGTGTCTCTCAGCTTGGATTTTGCTTTCGAGTAGCACTGGATTGTACTTGAAATGGACAGGGCCTTGGACTAAGGCTTCCACAAAACATAACACACAAAGTAAAATTGATGCCTCTGTGTTTAATACTGTATTTTTTCCAGGATATAAGAAATTGCATGCATACAACTAGGCTGGAAAGAGAGGGTATCCAACCCTCTCTGAAGAGGGTTACAGGGGAATTTTTACTAGAAAATCTTCTATCTAAAGGACTGGGTAGCTGGTGTGTGTGTGTGTGTGTGTGTGTGTGTGTGTGTGTGTGTGTGTGCGCGCAGTTCTGTTCTATACTTTTGTGTATCTCTCTTAGGGAAAATATTTATTGGGAGAATTTTTTGAAAATAACCATCCAGTTTGACTTGATTAGAATTTATTGCAGCAGGGTCATTTCCAGCTACAAAAGGATGAAAGAATAAATTGTCTTTCACCCCTTGAGACAGTGGTCTCTGCAGGTCAGAGTGGAGGTCATCAGAGGGGGATTGTGGGGAAGCCTGTGCTTAGACAAATTGTAGCCCCTGTTACAGTATCACTGATTTCATCACTATATTTAAGGGTCTCTTTCAGGGAGCTCACGTTTTTGCTGATAATAATTTGCTCATAAAATGTATTAAGGGCAAGACCTTAGAACACAGGGCCTCACCCCAGGAGGAATTTGGTGGTGGTACTAGAAAGTGGTTAGGATCTGACAGAGAAATGCACAAGGGTGGAATGGTTATTTTGGTTCAGGAAATTCAAGAGTTGCTCTATTTTTATCAGAGCAAAAATTCACATTTCTGTTGACAGAGGGGAAAAGAGTTTCATTGGTGAATATGGGGATTCTGTCTCATAAAGGGAAAATAAAAATTACCAATGGCATAATCTGAGAATTCGTTCCTGTGATGATGTAGTCGTTTCAAGTTTGTTTAATACTAGGGGTAACCAGTAGTCTTCTCAATTAAGTCAGAAACTAATTGTGATGGTATCAGAATTGCATCTTTGGATGTGCTTTGATATCTGGTGATCAAGGGAAGCCGTGTACATTTTAGGGGTGTTTCTGGGAGCTCTTTAATCTAACACACAGTGGTTGTTATCCAGTGGGAATGTTGCAGGAGTTTTGACAACATTAGTTTCCATTTACATATATGTATGTTTTTATAAAAATATCCGTAGCTGCACATGAGGAAAGGACCCTTCTCTTTTAAGCATCTTGTAAGAGCCCTGCAATGTCCAAACTGTGAGCCATGTATTGTCAGTGAGCCGTCACAATTTCCCAACAGTGCTTGGATGGAAGACAGCACATGGAATATGACATAAGACAGTGAATTGATCCCTGCTTCCTTTCTCTTCTCCTTCTGCCAGAGAGGCCTGATGTCTGCCTTCAGGTCAGAGGTTCGAAGGTGAGGAGAGAGTTCCCTGTGTGTCTCTCAGTCTTTCTGTCTTTCTGTCTGCCTGTATCTTTGTTTGGCTTTGAATATGTTTGTTTGGCAGTGAGGCACACTTTATATCCAAGCACAATGTGCTAAGTCAGTGAATGAAATTCTTGATGAATTGTATTTCCTCTGATATCTGGACACATGACTTTTCTGACTTGCTTTAAGGGTTCCAGTTCCAGATCTTTAGAATAATTTTAAGATAGTCATCATCTGAACACTTTCCAGAACTGATCCCATTTTGGTTGAGCAAAGCCTCCCATGTTGTTTTTCCTCGGAGATGGCTTGCTAATGTGAAGCTTTCCTCCTATCCAAACTACAGAATAATTCATAGTAAGCAAAAGAGTGCTCTGTGTGTATGTGTGTATATTGGCAAAGAGCTTTAACCAACAAATTTCCAGCCCCAAAGGGTCTAAATCCTGAAACAAATTTAATTGCTGGTGGACATTATTCTTCTCAAGAATTAACCCAATCAAATTCTCCCCTCTATTTGCCCTCCACTGTGAAAGAAAAGACATAAGTGGCTAACGGTTTCAAAGGGCATTTACTTGTTATCTGACAGAAAACAGACTATTTGAGAGAAAGCTGGTGCTTTCTTTGATTGAAAATCTTGCTGGTTTATGTTTAGTGATTAATAATACATCAGACATTCACACATTAAAAAGGAAGTGGATGGGAATAGGGAAGGAGAGGCCCTATGGTGACATTTTGCTCTTTGTTGATTTCTGATTCCCTGGGCCCTTCAGAGCCATGCATCCCGACTCAGAGGAAGAGTAGGAATCTTCAGTGCCCAAACAGGCACCTGGCACCATTTAGCATGGCTCCTGATTTTCCTATGTGAAAGCAAAAAAATAGAAAAGTGCTTCTTTCTGCCAAGCTGGCACCTTGTCAGGGGGCAATCTGGAGAAAGTTTCCTGCTGTCAGGTTAATAAATTTTTTAAAAATATCCAAAGGCAGAGGTAGCTAGAGAAAGCTCATAGTAACAGTTGCCATTCTCTAGTGGGTTGATTTTCTCTTTAATATCCTATAGAGCTCTGGATTTTTCTTGTTTGGTTGTCCACCTGGGTCTGCTCTCTCTTGGCAAGCTCAGCTCTGATTTCTTTTTTTTGATGCCATTTAAATATTTTCATCTTTATACTCAGGCTTTAGTTTAAAAAAAATTCCCCCCCAAGCCTCTGCTTTCATTTCTAAAGACATATATAATGGCTCTATGTATTAAATATACACATATGCTTATATATATATACATACATATATATGTACTCTTAGGGGGATTGGACCTCTGATTTCTTTAATATATGGGTAATAATATAAGGGTATATAAATATATACATATATGTTTGTGTGTGTGCATGCTTGCATACATATGTATGTATGTATAAATACAGAAAGATATATATGTGAATTATAATCCCCTAAACATCTAGTATATATCAATTGCACATAGTACTGCTTGTTTATTTCAAAAGCTTTTAGGTCTCCACTTTTGGGGCATCTGATTTCAACATAGAACATTATTGAAACATTCAAATTCAGTTCCTTTCCAAGCAATTCCTTTGGGCTTTCATCAATACCCCCGTGTCTCCCTTCCCCTCCCTCTTCCCTTAAAGTAATCTGTCTGTGTTTCTTTCTTTTAATGTAAATTCCTGCCCGGCATTTCTCTCTCTGGAGAAAAGTCAGAACCCGTAACAGTATGAAGCTAGGGCAGACTTGTCCTGGTGACATCTCCTGCTCTTCGATGTGATACTGTTTTGCTGCTATCAGAAACAGGACTAAGCCCCTTTTAGCGTGAAAGCAGAGGTCACACAGAAAAGAATAGTGTTGGAGCTTGGCTGGCTCAAGGAAGCTTGTCCTTCTCAGAGAAATTGAAATTGAGTTTGCTTTGTAAGTATTTGGAAGAAATAAAACCCCAGCTATTTAAGATGGAAAGATCCTAATATTTCCTTTTTTTTTAATCTGGCTGCCTCTTTTGTTCAGAGATGTGACAAGAAAGATGGCATTTTTATTTCCAAATTTTCAAGACCATGAATAAATAGAACTCGATGTAAATGTTCATCTCAGAATATTTCTGAAGAACAAGAAAAGCGATCTTCTCTAATTTTTTTAAAGGCTCCTGAGCCTGATCTGATTGCTGAAAGTGTTAATAAGTAACCTCTTTGGCTGTATCTCACCAGCAGCACTCCTTAAAAATATGAACAGAAACCTAAGTGCCGGCACTATGAGAAACTGAGTAATGTGGTGTCTGTGAACTTCATGGGCACAGCAGTCTGGGGAATCCTTCAGCTCATGGTAAGGGACATGCATCTTGTGTTTGCTCTGGCAAAATGTACCTCCTGCCAGACGGGAGGCTGAATGTGCCGATTAACCACAGCATCCAGGAGAGAACCAAAAGGCTTCTTAAAACTGCTTTCCTTGTACTACTTCCTAACAGCAAACATGAAAAGGTTTCTTTAGCAATTCAGCTCGATGTTTGCCTTGAGACAGGCTGTATGATCATCCTGGTTTAAGCTGTTTCATCTTTCTTTCTGAGACTGCTCCTGCTTGGCAAACTATTGCACTCCTGCACTTTGGGGGATCCCTTGAGTTTCATCTGCCTAATGAAGGAGGAAAGGGCCCAGTGGTGGTAGAAGGCTGTAGAAAGCTGGGAAAGATCAAGTTAGTCGAGCTTTAAACTCCGGGCTTAGAAATAACAGACCCCACTTTTGTTCTTTCCTTTGCCAGCATGTATGGAGTGCACATGAATTAAGGAACCCATCTAAATATGTGTGTGTGTATTGGATCTAATGCGTATGTGACTCTGGCTTCTGTTGTACTGTTGACCATGCCCAGTCAGCAAATAGCCCCTGTATATTCAACGCAAAATTGATTAAGGCTAATTTACAATTATAAGCTGTTTCCAGTTTATGCCATTCCTACAATCTCATTTAAATGCAATACTCAATTACTTGGATATCAGACGGCTTTTGGTTAAGCTCATTTAAATTAATATCCGACCAAGGGATGGAGAGTAATGAGAGCTTGGCTTTCAGCATCCTTGGAAGGAAAGTAAGTCTTCATCTCTCTCCTCCTACCCTACTGTGAAGAAAACAGCATGCCCTTCTGCAGACACACTGTTACATTGAGTAAAGACATTCAGGAGCTCTAGAACATGTTGGCACACTGGAAATGTTTCTTGGAAAGAATATAAGAGCTGGCAAGTTTGGGGAAGATCTAAGCTTTTATCTAGGATATTTTCACCATCTACAAATAGACAATATATAGGTCCTCTTAAAAATGCCATTTGTCCAGGGCTTAGCAGAGAGAAATTTCATTTAATTGTTTATGAGCTATGGATGTAGCCAGACACTCTGAGGGTGGGGTTAGATAGCATTGAAAGGGGTACGATCTTCCCAATGTTTAACATTAAATCAAATGGTCATATGGGAGTGGATAAAGTTAGAATAAAGCCTTGCCTCTGAGTCATACTGATCTTATATCTCTCAATGAGTCATTTAATTTTTCAGTGCCTTTGGCAATACTCAAAGACCACAAGTTATAAAGAAAAGTTGTTGCATATATGGAAGGATTTTCCACACTGGGAGTTTCCTCACTAATAAAATCCTGGGTCTAAACATTCTCCTCTGAGCATACATATGCACAAACACACACATACACACATATACACACTCATCTCCACACCTATATTAAGTTCTATTCTTTAGAGATATTGATGTGGTGATTTGTATTTACATATTGATGTAAAGATACTCTACTGAAACCCTTCCCTGATGTTTCCCCTTGGGGTAAAAATGACCCAGAGTTCTCTGATGTACAAGTTCCTATAGACTTTACCAAGCTAGAAAAGCTCTTTAGTTAAGCCTGGCAGTAGACCATGTGTACCACTTGTCTGTTCAGAGACATTCGTCACTAGATGGCCCTCAGGGGGTAAATTATTTTCATCCATAGCAACTCACAAAACTGTCCTGAGTTCTCTTAAGATGGCTACCTATCCTGGGAGAAAGGGTAATCCTAGGGTGGAAGTCATCACTATTGAGATGTCAGAGTAAAAAGAGTCTAATTTTTTTTCCCAGTTAATTGGTTGGCTGGCGTTAGCTGACATTCTTTTTCAATTCAGAGCCCCCTTTGGGGGGCACCTTAGCTGGAGTGGAAGTAAAGTAAGGGATGTCTCTGATATGAAATCTCAAAGTGTTTAATTCATTCAGAACCAGTAAAGAAAGAAAGATTGCCCTGAAGTCTTGTTCTACCCACAAAGTAAAAAACCGAGAACTTTCCCCTGGATTTGGAGAAGCAGGTCAGGCCTTGGAATTTCCTTTCATCTGTCACCCTGGCCTTGTAATGTTCTTCACTAGGGCAAAGTATCAAGAAATTGAAGAGGGATGGGAAAAAAACATACCAGTCACCAAAAGGGATGAAGGCTGGAGCTGATGGCGTTCTCTGGTATCGCTTTTGTGACAGACTTCTTCAGTTTCATCCCTCCACACAAAGTTCTTTATGGGCATGTAGGCCCTCAATACCATTCAGAAAAAGTGTTTCCACAGCCTTTTTTGGAGGAGAAAGGGATCCCAATCAGGCTTTTTAAACAGGGACAACTTCCCCAACAGAGTGACCAGCAGAGATTTAATGAGTGTAGAAATATCGCATTACTCTCTGACTGAATATAACATTATGGAGAGCTAGATGGAGAGAGCACTAGATCTAGAGAAAGAAAGGTCTGAATTCAAATCTAGATTCAGAAACTTACTAGCTTGATGGTTCTAAAAAAGTCACTTTGCTACCAGCTACCTCGATTTCCTCATCCGTAAAATGGAAGTAAATAATGGTACCTACCTCCCACGATCAAGTGAGAACTGTATAAAGCATTTCACAAACCTTAAAGCACCATATAAGTGCTAGCTATTGTTATATAAAGCTTTATATAAGTATTTATTATATAAAGCTTTTATATTATTATATAAACCTTTAAACATCTTTAGTGTGTTGGCTCAGATGAAGGCAGACAACTCAGCTGATTGGAGTATTGAACTGGGAGACCAGAAGGTCTGGATTCAAATTTTCTCTGACACTTTTTACTAGCTTTGTAAAGTGCACAAGCCATTTAATCTGTAAAATGGGTGACCTCAGGGAATTGTGAGACTCAAATAAAGGAGTATCTTGAAAGAACTTTGCACATTTAAATGACCATTCAGATATCCATTTTTAATATCATTGTTAATAAAATCTCAACTTGATTGCCATTCTCCGTTATAAGTTGAGGTGCTTTCCTCTCCACCATAAAATCCCCTTCCTATGCTTAGAAATTTTGCAATAAACCAGTACATATTTACATAGGGTCAGCTACATTTGCCTGTCAAGGGATAGTAGGAGGGGTAGGGATTTCCAATCCAGTCCGATATGGCTGATAGCATTTCTATGATTGCACCGGGCTAGCAGCAGCTCCATGTTTTGTCATCCATAGTGTATCAATATGTTTTTGTAATGATACAATAACCTGAACTCTCTAACAGTTTACGATCGTTTGGAGAATTCTTATGGATTTGCCGAGTGACGGAGGTTCGAGAGAAGGACTTGAATGCTTTCGCAAAACCCTGACTTGGTGACAGAAAAACTAGCGAGCAACTGTGATTTAGTTGCTAAGGAATCCTATTGATCTGGAGGCATCATTAAACTTGGAAAGTGGTTTTTTTTTATCTTTTTTCAAATCAAGTGGTTGGGGATGCAGGGTGGAAGTGGTGGCCAGAAACGGGAAAGTGACAAGAGTCTGGATAAGAAGTGAAATGGTCCATTCCTGGTGATGATATTGATCTGTTGCTAACAAAGATGATTTTTTTTTGCATCATGATAGGCAATAGTCTACATTACATCGTGTGCCGGAACTCCTTGTTCTTAGAGAGGCTGAAGCCTGCTTGTTGCTATTTGCTTTTCATTGACTAAAAATAGTCAATGATAAAGAAAGAACTTGACCAGCCTTAGGAATCTAGCACCAGCAGGCAAAACATCAAGCCAGAAACAGCAGGAAATCAGTGTAATGAGGAGCCCCATAACAGTATCTGCACACAGAGCTTCGTCTTAACATTTGTAATGCTGCTAATTTCCAAGTGCTTTTAAAGAGCTGCTTCCTTCCACATGAGCTCTCAAAACCCATAAAAGTGTGGCAAGGAAAGTAAATTGTTTGTCACTTTCTGACGACCTGCCATATTTATTGTCAGAAGAAATGGACATTAGTTGGAAAAGCAGTTGTTAAAGGCCAAACAATTTTTAAAGATGGCAAAGATGTGTGAGGGCTTTCCTTTTTCTAACAATGAGCCACCCCTTCAGACATCAAAAGACAAGATAATAAGACACTCCAAGCGCAATTCTAGATTATATTCAACATCTAAAGGCTCATCTCTTGTCAGTTTGCATTTACTCTCCCAGGGATGTGATGCTTCTATCATCATTCTGTCAAGAGGAGTCTGGCAGAAGTGATGAGGGCTCTTATTTCACACACTTAGTGTTTTTTATCAAATAGCCCACACTCATTCTGATTCTGCCAAAATGGAGGGATAATTTCAAGAAGGTCATGCACAAGTACAAAAATCTTATATTGATTTGTGTGATTAGGAGGCATTAAAACTGTACATTTATCCTAGCCACAAGGGCGGATTGTCAGTTTATTCAGTAATATACTTTTGTTGCCTAGAAAAAAAAGTGATTAAAATTAAAAAAAAATCAGAAGTCGTGTGCTTTAAAGTAAATGTTTTGGGGGCATTTAGAAAATAAATTCAACTGTTTTGCTGTTGTTAATGTGCCTATGTTGGAAATTCTTTGATATGTAGTTTAAGTCTTTGGGCAAAATAAAAAAAAAATATGTTATGACAAAGAGTACAAAGGCAAAGCCCCCTCCCTGGGCACGCAGAATGAAGCGAAGGTGTCCAATGATATTCTTCCAGCATCTTTCAGACTGGTTTCATGTGTATCATTCATTCCACATATATAGATGAAAAGATCCTGATGAGCCCATTTTCAATATAAATTCAATTAGAAGACTTTGGTTTACAATGCTTATCAGCTTTTTAAACTTTCTTCAAGGGGCTATTTTTATAATGTCGATTGATTTATCATTTACTTCATTCTTAGCTTTTCAGTTTGCCATTTCTGAAGAAGGCATCGAAGCACAAAGAAGGTGGTTTTGTTTACAATTTAATTACTGTTAGGGAAAAGTCAGCCCATTTGTGAATTTTGCTCTCTGACAGCCATTCCTATGAAAAAGACAAATGCAGAACAAGAAATGATTATTTAGCGGGGGGAATTTGTACAGAGGTTTGGGCTTGCCCTTTTTTTTTCACCCCAAAGGAAACAGGAAATTCCACCTTAGAGGATACCTTAAAATCATTTCTCTGTTGAATCTGAAATGGCCTCTTGGGGGCTTTTTTTTTCCCTTAGCATGTATTCCCCTTACCCTGAAGTCCCAGATCTTTTGTTTCATTCAGTCCCTTGCTAATCAGTTGTTCCTTATGGAAAAATGACAAGAAGAAACTGAGGGATGTGAACAATTTTAGGCTTAACCCTGTCACTGTATCAATAAAAGCAATTGTATTTGGCTCAAGCGAAAAGCAGAGTTGAATTCTTTTCTTGATTTAAACTCTTCCATGAGATAAAGCATGTGTGAGGAGTCTGATTGGGCAAACCAGCATCGGACAGACACAGTCTGCAATATAATAGATCCCATATTGGCTAGGAAACTTAAGCAGTTTTGAGAGACTGTGTGTGAGGTGGGGAGGAGGATGGCAGTGAGATTGTAAGTGGGAAGTGATAATGCAGGAGGTGCGATTAGCTGGCCTACCAACAAATAACACCAACAATACTAGACACCCTCCTTTTCTTCCTAACCATTTGTTCATTACTTCATCTTGCTGAGATGAATAGTGAGCCAGGTTTTGATCTTTCTTTCCTCCCCCTTGAGTTCCCAAGGATTTTTTTTTAATTCTTTTTTTTAAAAATAGATTTCCAGGCTATCTTAAAAGTTAGGAACAGGACACTTAGTTTTTTTTCCTCTTTTAGAAAGGAAGTGATTAATTGGTAGCGGGTGAGTCTGGATAAACAGTCAAACCTATTATTGAGAGCCCTGGAAAGATCCACATGCTTCCCCCTTAATACATGTGATCCCCCAGGGTTTTCCTGGCCCAGTAAATGAAAGGTCAGGCATTCTCTTCTTTCCCATGGCAGCTCTTCTTCCCTTTACCAAATGCATTACTCAATCACAGGATCCTAAGGATCTCAGACTAACCTCATGTTCTTTATTGTCAGGATTAACGGGCCCAGCATTCTAGGAAATGCTGTGAAAATAGGTTACGTGGATTTTTAGCAAGGCATTTGCTAAAAATACTCATAATCTTGTGGGAGGGAAATGGAGCAATGTGGGTATGACAATACAATTAGATAGATTTGGGGCTGATAGAATCTCCAGACCCAATGGATCATCATCAATGATCTCTTGACAATTTAGAAAATGATCTCTGCTGACGAATCCCAGACATTTGTGTTTGTTCTGGTGTTATTCAAAATTTTTGCCAGAGACTCGGAAAAAAAACCATAGATAGAAAAGAACACAAAGCTTTGGGGGAGAATTAATACTAGGTGACTAGCACCTTGCCAGTCATATAAAATAAGGTGCAATAAGTATCAATAAATATCAAGTCCTATATTTAGGTTTTGAAAAGCAACTTTCCTGCTCTGCTGCAGTTATTGGGAAAAATATCTTTGGGTTTTAGTGGAGTAGCAGTTCCTTGTGTGTTTTAAGACGACCAGAAGCCAGGCCCAAGCAGATCATCTTTCTGTCAGAAAGTCAGAATCCAGCTGGTGTTCTGGGTTCAGTTATGAGGTTGCATTTGAGGAAAAACACAGATAAGCTGGACTATGTGCAGAGAAGGGGCAGCCAGAATGGGGAAGGGCCTGAAGTCTAGCACATATGGGGGCAAGCTAAAGGAACTGGGGGTGTTGACAAGGAGAAGAAAATACTGGTGGGGAAAGGAAGGAGGAGGAGGCTGACACCTGGAGGAAGGATTATGAGTGTTCTGTTTGACAACAGAGTGCAGAATTAAAAGCCATGGGTGGATGAGGCAAGGAGGCAAATTCACACCTGATGTTGGGAAGATTTTTCCCAACACTTAGAGGTCTTCCCAAGGGAAATGATCTGCCTTGGTAGTGAATGAACTCCCTCGTATTTAAGCAAACAATAAAGATCTTTTGTTGGGGGAAAGGGGAGGCAGGATTCTCCTCTAAATAAGGGTTGGACTAAATAGCCACCCAAAAGAACCCTCCTTGAGTCCAAGATTCTGTGATTCTTTGGCAATTTTAGGCTAGAT
This sequence comes from Myrmecobius fasciatus, assembly GCA_023553655.1. Taxonomy (NCBI): domain Eukaryota; kingdom Metazoa; phylum Chordata; class Mammalia; order Dasyuromorphia; family Myrmecobiidae; genus Myrmecobius; species Myrmecobius fasciatus. Next base: position 182,556 of record JAJPUD010000585.1, read on the forward strand.
TTAACCCCAAGGAGTATCTGATCCAGCTCCTTCATTTGATAGAAAAGGATTCTGTGGCCCAGAGATGTTGGAGAACTTCTCTGAAGTTATTCAGAGACGAAATGATACCAAGTCCTCTGAGCACAAATCCAGTGCTTTCTCTACAGTGTTAGGCTGCCTTCCTTTCTGCCTATGGCTCTCTGGGATTCTGGGACCTGCACCCAAAAGCATGAACCATGAAAAGCAGATTCTCAGACCCTGCACAATTTTCCATTTCCCCAGAAGTAGAGAGCAGTATCTTGACCATGTCTAAATCTAGAGGAAAAGGATAATTCTTTCAAAAATGAACATTTCAAAAATAGTTTTTGTTGTACAGAGAAATCAGAACCCAGATGCCTGTGGGTGGCAGCAAATGTTCTGTGAACTGGCAGGCTTGCCAGCCCCCTTGGGTAGCTAGACTCCTTTGGGTGTCATTTTTCCTAATGGGTTTTAACTCTCTCTTCCTGAAGACTTGGTTATGGGGAAAATCCCATAGTGGAGAGAGGGGTCCTTTCCAACAGTGGCCTCTCAGTGTGACATAATCCTTGTAAGGACTTGACCTCTGGTGCTCTTGTTCAGAGCCAGATAAGAGAACTTTGACTATGGAGGACACTGGCTGGAATCAGGAAGTAGCATCTCAGCTTCCCTCTGCCCCTCACTATGCTGGTCCTTCGAATGGTTGTATTTCTTCAGAGAATCATAGAATCTCAAGTCTAGGAGGGAAAATGGAAACCATAAAATCCAAGCCTGACCTTAACAACAATCCTTTTTTCTTGAAGCCCTAGGAAAAAAGCTTGCAGCCTCTGTTGCAAGTCCTCTAGAGAGTGAGGGGAGGAAGGGCATCTACAATCCATTTCACTTTTGCAAAGCTCTCATTCTCAGAAAATTTTTCTGATATTGAACAGACATGTTCTTCTTTGCATCTTCCAGTCAATCAATAGGCATTTATTAAGCACCTACTGTGTTTCCAGTCTGTGTTAAATACTAAAGATATAAATAAAGAGAAAAAACCAGTAATCTCTGCTCCCAAAGGAATGATTCAACTGGTGAGAAAACATGCAAACAACTCTTTACAGACAAGCATATACAGGATGAATTCAGGATAATCTAAAAAGAGAAGGGCAGTAATATGAAGAAAGATGGAAAACTGGGAAAGATTTCTCACAGGAGATTGTACTTCATCAAAAGCTTGGAAGAAGAAGGAATCCAGGAGGCTGAGATGAGAAAGGAGAGTTATAGGCATTGGGTACAGCTAGTGGAAATGGGCAAAATCAGCATGTGGAGTGTTGTGTTTGAAGAACAGGAAAATAACTGAAGTCACTAGTTGTCTCTCCCCTGACCAACTTATTTTCCATACAACTTTGCGCCTCTGACTCTAACCTTAAAGGGCTCCCTGTTACTTTTACTATCAAATTCAAGTTGGCTTTTAAAGCCCTTGAAAATCTAGTTTCAGCTCAGCCTACTTTTCTAAACTTCTTTCATAGAAAGGTGTGCCCCACACGCATGGAGGCACAAGTGAATGCACACACGCACACATAGTGTCCCAAAAGTCTTGGTGTAAGTTAAGCTTTTAACTACCCTGCATTATGCTTGAACTTAAATCTGCACTAAGACTTTGGAGGCCCCTTGATTATAGGCTAGCATCTCCTCTGAAGTTCCCAAGAACCTGATAGTATTTATCCTGGAAAAGGAAATATCTGATACAGCCAGAAATTGACTATCAAAGGACCATACAGCTAATAAGTGTCTAAGGCAGGATTTTAACCCAGACCTTCTTGATTGAAGGTCCAGCAGTACCCTATCCACTATGCCATCTAGCTACTGTCATAAATAGTCACCATTCTCCAAATCTAAAGCTCTCAGTCTCTCTAATCTGCATCCCTTCTTTTCCTCAAGTTCATCTCCAACATTTCCCCCATCATCCCTGGACCGTTTGTCTCATAGTCCTTAAGGTGCTGTCCTTGGTGCTGTTTTAGCAGTTGTTTCTGTGTGCTGTTCTTGGTGCTACTTTAGCAGTTGCTTCTGTGGGTTGTGTTCCTCCTATTCTGAATGGTCCCAATAAGTTAAAGGTAATTTGTTACTGTAGAGCAATGACAAATTTGTTAAGGATTAGCCTGTTGTGCTAGTAGTACATCTCGTGAGGTCTGTGGGATGGTTATAGAGGGGAAAGGTTAGGTAGGTGTTCCTCTCTACATTTAAAACTCCATTGTTTTGATACCTGTTAGATGCTATTGTCTTGAGCTCTTCAGTTTATTCCATTTCTTTCATTTTCTGGCTAAGAGATGAAGAGGTGATATGTGGATCCTAGGGATTGGTTCTTTGGTCTATAAACATGAAAGACATAAAGGAAGCCCCATGGTGGAGGGTGAGTGCAGGGGGAGAATGTGTGAGCACAATGTGCTCAGGCTTATGACAGACCATTGGTTGCAGCAAATGAAAATAGATTTCCCAAACCTAACATATTAAGTTCAATACATTTTTCTTTGGTAATAACAGACAGAAACTTCGGTGATAATAAAGTCTTTCTGTGCCTTTCTTTTGTAACTCCAGTCATTCTAAAGAGGGATGATCTTGAGAGGGATGGTTGGTATGTGCCAAATGAGGCTATGGGAGTTCATGAGATTATTGTTGGTTGTAAAAGACCTCACGGAATCAGAGACTCACAGATTTAAAGATCTGGAAGTATTCCTGTTTATCACTGTCCTGCCTAAAATGTGGTACCCAGAATTGAGCAAAATACTCCTGATGTGACCTGACCAGGGCAGAATACTATGACATTACGACCTTCTTATCTCAGGGACTGATACTTCTCTCAATACAGTCCAAGATCCCATTAGCCTGTGAGACCATTATATTTCACTTAATTGGAGCTTGCAGTCCATTAATCTTCTTTAGACAAATGGCTTTCTAATTTTGCCACTCCCGTCTTATATTTCTCTGTTGGACATTGAGAGCTCTTCCCAAACTAGTTCTTCCTAGCTTTACAGTTTTACACAATACTCTCTTCTCTGCACTCTACAATCCCAGCACGCTGTTTGCCTCTTATAGGTTCCTTTCTCCAAATACTCCTTCCTTAACTCTACCTCTTGGACTTCACAGTTTCTTTCAAGGCTCAATTCAACAACATTTTCTCCATGAAGCCTTTCCTGATTTTCCTAAGAGTGCTCTCCTCTCCAAACTAACTTGTATTTCTTGTGTATAATATATATATATATATATATATATATATATGTTTATATATATATGTATATATATTTATATATAATATATATTATACACAAGAAATATATAATATGTATATATATACATATATATATGTAGAATATGTATACATTGTTTCCCCCACTAGGATGTCAGCTCCCTGAGAAGGTTTATTTGCTTTTGTCTTTCTATCTCCAAGGGCCTAGCACAGTTCCTGGCATATAGTAAGTGTTTAATAAATGTTTGTTGATTGGCTGTGAAATAAATTTTCTGAACCTAAGCGTAAACTGACACTTTGGTTTTTCAGTTTCATATTAGGTTTGGCCCAATGTTCTAGCTTGTCAAGGTCTCTTTCAATCCTGACTCTGCCACCCTGGGTATTAGCAAACCTTTTCTCATTTTTGTATCATCTGAATATTTGGCAAGCACACCTTTTATGCCTTGATCCAATAATTAAATTGATCTCAATGCAGCGAATCAAATGTATCACCATTGTCTAAAAATATGTCTGTTTAATTAAAGAAGCTCCCAGTTTGAAGGTTCATCCTTGGAAATTTATCTGTGTTGAGATTTCCTTTGAAGTATTTCTCTCTCTTTTAAAAAATTGTACTAAAAATTGACACTAACTAATATATGACTCAATATGTAAAGGAGTTTTATTGGCACAAGAATGGACATTCTGAGCCTTTCAGACAAAGTGGCCCATTCAGATGCCATCTAAAGTGCTCTCTGTTACAGGGGGAAATTAGGACTCTCTCTCTCTCTCTCTCTCTCTCTCTCTCTCTCTCTCTCTCTC